>UZAE01012116.1:0-21246 GCA_900617975.1 Rodentolepis nana
TTATAAGTTCAATAAAAATAAATAAATAATACAATATCGTGAAAAGGAAAGCAGTTAGCAATTTCTTAACGACCTTCTCATCAATCCAACTTCTTTTTTAAGGTTTTCGAGATTATATAAAGATCTCAATTAACTTAGTGACTAATCGAAAACCATAACATATTTGCGTCATTCCTCACAATTTTCATTCAACATCCAAAGTAGTCTTTAGTGTTCTCGACATTTCCATGTGTATTCACTGAACATTCTCCCTTTTTTGTTCCTTTTGATGTATTCAAAAAACGCTTTCCACATTCCTTGAACGACTTTTCTCCCTCATGGGGTGCGCAATAGACTTACCTCCACGTGGTGCACCCTGGGCAACGTATACTTATACGGCAAAAAGTCTATTGATCGGCAGTTGACTTCTGATTTCAAATTTCTATGGCCCGACTAGTTTTCATATTCGGCCCCTTCACAGTACTCATCTTGCCTTTTTTATGCCTTTGTGTCTGTCTGTCTGTCTATTTTACTTCTGTGAATCATTATTCTGTCTCCCACCTCGACTTTTTGTCACTTTGATGTCCCTTCTCCTCTTCGTGAAGCCCCGAAGTCAGCTCCAGGGCTAATGATAACTTTTCTCCCTCATCCCTTCTAACCCCCTCTGTCTTGAGCTTGGAGGAGCTATTTTTGGATATGTGGGAAGAATGCATGATCAGATATAGATGCCCGTATTTAGATAAAATTAAGGCTAATTAAAGGAGTGGGGGGATGCAGACTGCATCTTGGACTCAGTCAGCCTGGCCTGACCTTTGTGGCCTAACAGTGCATTCCCACCCCCACCCTCTAATTAGATATCGCCTCACAGCAACGCACTCCATCGGGGTGGTAAAGGCCATTTGTCCCTTGAACAACAGCTAAGTGCAAACTTTATGCACTTAATTAACCATTTCTCAATTGTGCTAACTTGAATGGCAGGTTTTATGATATTTACCATTAGCCCTTTAATTGAACTCGGGCTTCACAGAGGGAGGAGGAACATATATGCAGCCTTTAGGATAGTTAACAGTAACTCGTTAGTTAGTTTCTAACTTCCCAGTGTCTCTGGGTTTCCGTCTTTGTCTTAAGGGCTGGACATCGAATCAGGTGGGTCTTCTCCATTTCCTCCTCCAGGTCACAGAGAGGGCATGTTGGTTGAGCGTATACTCTTATTCTGTGAAGGTGCTTCACTAGGCAATCGTTGCAATTGTAATTGGGATTGAAGTGCTCCATAAGATTGCTTTGAAAAGGCCTGTGGGACAAGACTGAATTTGGAAAAATTCAATAATAAAGTAAGCATTCCTAAACCTTGTCACCCATGTTGTTGTTGTTGTTGTTGTTGTGACCTCTCTGTGACCTGGAGGAGGAAATTGAGAAGACCCACCTGATTCGATGTCCAGCCCTTAAGACAACGACGGAAACAATTTGACAATATCTGATGATAACTGCTTCTTTATTGTTAATATACCCAGACCTTGCATATTTACCGCACTTAAGATAGATTTTTGTGTTGAAAATTCAATTTTTTTTCAAGATGACGGACTACAATGTCAGGTGAGGTAACTTGCACTAATATGATTTTATTCATGGTGAAACAATAAATGGTAATCAAGAACATATTGATGGAGGAAAAATTAGGTCTGGTTACCAGTTGTATACTGCAAGGCAGCATTAATCCGAGTTCATAGTTTGAAGAAAAAGTGGAGACGGACATTAACTCAAAGACCTTTATGGCACTATTGACTATTTCGTTTACTTACCTACCTCTTAAAAAGTGAATGATTCCCTTGCTACCAATTAATGGATGGTGTTTGATTAGCCCATTTACATATCCTGTGCGCAAAGAAGTCTCCATTCGCGACCTCTATGAAAAAAGCTCCAGATTGCCTTCTGGTGGTGCAGTGACGCATTTCGATCTAACGACCTTTGACACATTAGGCGTGTCCATTATCGGTAAGCTACCACCGATCAACCAAAGGTAGCATGAACTGCAACTAGAAAGATATAAACATATTGAAGTTAATGTTCGAGTCATATGTTCCAAAAAGCATATAAATCCGTTCAAATGCATGCAGCTACCATAACATCACATATAACGGGCATTTAGTCGCGAATTTGGCCTAAATTAATGGACGCAATCGCCATATTTTTTCAGTCTCTAAAATCGACCTCTCCTCCCAGCCAGTGGCTCAAACTTTAGCCTACGTGCAAATGGACTCACGTGACACACAGACACCGGAGCAAAATAATTAAAGGCTAAATCGTTAGTGCTGAGCGAAACACGCAGATTCAGCCTAAAAGAATGCAAATGGGAGTGATGAAGATAATCTCGTGTTTGAGTTGGCTACTATTGCATGAAACGGGGAGGAAGAGAGGGAGGGAGAGAGAGAGAGAGAGAGAGAGAGTTAAAGGCCCAATCACTTGCATTTACTGATTTCTAGTGAATGTGAATACTAATAATAGTTAAATAATAAAGAGTAGAACGGAACATTTAAGTAAAGATCATTATTAATAAAAAGCATCAGCACAGATTTAGTAGGAAATCACAAAATCCAGATTGTCAATAATCTCGGCCATTGTCATTCTATTCATTGTTCGGTCTATTGAAGTAGACAATTATTATATCACCCTGCAATAAAATAGTCATCTAGGAATCTTCTTTGGCGAAAAAAGGTAACAATTTAATTTTTTTTATATGCATTGACAAAAATTCACAAAAACTGAACGGGCCTTTGCTCGATAGCATGTTATTGAGCTACGTGAATTACAATTGTCTAAGTAACTCTACGATAAGGGAAGTTTCATCGCTCTCACGTCATCGCGACGCGGATACTGAAGTGCTAGATGATAAAATACTTAGGTGTTTATACGTCTACTTAATAGAAACTCCGCAATTGAAGTATGCGGAAATGTAGAATGCTGCTCTTTAAGAAGTAGGATAATTTGGGAGCACTTATAATTGTTCGACATATATGGCAATGCTTGTTGAGAGCGCACTTATTTATTTTCCCTGCAATTTACTTTTTTTAAAAAAATGACCCAGGCGTCTTGGTTGCATTCTACCTAGGTAAAAGGCCTATCTTATTCCTTCTATATTGGACAGGGGTGTGGGATAGACTTGCCTCCACGTGGTGCACCCTGGGCAACGTATACTCATACGGCAAAAAAGTCTATTAACTGGCAGTTGATTTCTGACTTCAAACTTCCATCACCCCACTGTATGTCATATTCAACTACTTTCACAGTACTCACTTCACCTTTTTTCTGCCTTTGTGTTTGTCTCTTTTACATCATTGAAACACTTCTGTCTCTTCCCCCCCCCCACTCTCGACATTTCTTATTTCGATGTTCCTCCCCTCTGTGATGTTCGAAGTCATCTATGGGGCTGATGATAACTATAAAAACGCCTCCCACTTGATATGAATAAATAAAATAAATATTGGACGGTAATTTTACGCCCAAATGCATGTTTATCAACGTTGGGGACTAGGGCACAGCCGATGACATCATAAATGTTTTTATGGTAAAAACATGTGTTCGCTCGACAGTGGGGGAGAAATGGTCGAATTGAGGCATAATTCATGCCATAACCTCTGTACACATTCAATGATTAAAGGAGTGGAAGGCTGAGAGTCACATGATCGTTATCAATAGAACAAATTGTGCAATATTTTTCCTGTAAAATGTTATGAAAATATAGAATTATAGATGGAGGTTGATTTTTGGTATTAAAGAGCATGCATTGGGGGGGGGGGATTTTTCGCTTATTTTTCAGCTTTCATCGTCCCAGTATACTAATGCTGCTCCATAGACTTTGAATTAATTTGACCATACTACTACTACTACTTCTACAATTTTCACCATAGCTTTGAAGTTGGTTGAGAGATGAACTAGATATGGAGGAACGTGATAATATTTCTCACCGAATGAAGTAGTAAGTTTGGGGTATACGATAGAATTACCTCCACGTGATACACCCTGGGCAACGTATATTCATACGGCAAAAGAGTCTATTAACTGGCAGTTGACTTCTCACTTCTAACTACCATCACCTCACTCTATGCCATATTCGTCTATATTCACAGTACTCACCTCACCTTTTCTACCTTCGTCTTTGAAGCACTCTTCTGTTCCCCCCCCCTCTCGAGCTTTTTTTCCAATTTGATGTTCCTTCCCCTCTGTGAAGCCCGAAGTCAACTAAAGGGTTAATGATAACTATCAGAACGCCTGCCATTTGATATAAATAAGTAGTAAATTTTGATAAAATCGAGATGTTTGAGCTTTTTTGCAAATTTGACTAATTTTGCCACAGTTATAAAATCAATATGAACGAACGGCAATTAATTATATTCATCCAATGTACAAAATAATTTTTCTTAAAACAATCGTTGTTGTCTTGGAGCTACGGTTTAATTCCCCAACAATACATAAGCCCATGGAACATAAATTCTCGCAGTCGAAGTAGACCAACAGGCAACATTGTCTCCAGTGATGGTACAAGTTGGATAATAGTAAATGTTTGCGTACATGGTATACGGGGCCTTTGTGGTAAATTTAAATATTTCAATGCTAATGTAGGCTACAGATAAAAAAATGTATCCATTTTTTATCGAATCGAGTGACCTAGAACAGGACAACAGAAAAAGAGTCATTGAAGATTATCTGTTGGATAGAGCTTCTTTTGGTATAATTTTCATTTTTTGTTTTTATTTACCCCGCCTTAAATGTAGGCCTCCAGATACATCTTAATTAACCTCACTTAAGGGCTCTCATTAAAGTTATGGTAAATCCTAGAAAACACAATCCACAAATTGTACCATTCTGACTTTTTCATGACTTTTGGCCTTGAGTAGTCAAGCCGTCCAGGAGTGTACATAATGCAACTTAATACTAGGAACCATCCAGCAAGTAACATGTGGCACTAAATCTAATTCCCAGATAAGATTAACTTCACTATTCGGACATGTCAACAGGCAGTTGGTAAATCTGAACTGCATGGATTTGGTTGGCATGATTAGTTTGATATAACAACATGGTAATATAATTCAGAATGGGGAAGGCAGAAATTCAAGATTGTAAAAGGTTGATTGACCTAAATACGGTTCTTAAAATAAAACAAATTGGCCGTTAATCTCAAGATTTTTTATCGTTTACATGTACTTTATCACGTTCAAAAATCTATTTTTCTATTATACAACCATAGGCTGAATAGAATAGCTAACTGTAAACATTTTTGACATTTGATTCGAAACTCAAATTGCGTACTTGCGTTGAAGCCTCTAAGTCGTGTAAACTGAACTGCACTTAACGGAGGCGAACTCGTAAATATGCAGATCCTGCAACTGGCCTCAATCTCATATACGCTCATAGGCTGTAGTTCCACTATTAACAGCCTTATCCACCAAACTTTCGATAGTTTTTTTAAACTTATATGATTTGCATAATTTTCGCAAAATCCAAAGCTTAAAATTAATCTGATTGTGCAATAATTTAAGAGTAGTTGTTATAAGCTCTAAATGTTAAGGGTGACATACAGTAGAGGAGGGGAACATATTCAGGTAATACTGAGAAAATGAGAGCCAAACATTTTCCCTCACAATTCCACAGCTACCACTGTGCTACTTTTCAGCGTAGTAAACAGATATTTACGTCTTGTTCGATTTACTTTTCTGAAAAACATTGGCGGATGACATATCTAGGTTTGACTATTTGGCCAATCAGTGCAAAGGCGGTTTTTCCACAGATGGTCACCATATCCAGTGTGAGTGTGGGAAACCAAATAATCGATAAACCAGTGCATGAGAGATGAAAATTTAAAGTTTTTCTTGAGTGCAATGAAAATGCTTACTTAAGCCTCTTGACAGTCCTAAAGCTTTCATTTGAAGCTCTATATAGAACTCGTGACAGAGTTTGCATAATAGCTCTTGATGTTCTGAGCTTATATTTCTGTAACGATCCAGTACTAGCTTTGAACTCAAACGATTGATTTCTATATTTCATATTTTGTCGGTAACTTAACCGTTCTTAAACATAAAAAACCAAAGACCTTTGTGGGTTATGCTATTTAATCTCTTCGTACATCAGGCCATGTCTGAATTAACCCCTTTAGTGCGATTAATCATCTCATTATACGCAATGAATCATCTCCAACATGTGTTAAAAGCTACTCACATGTGTAAGAAACATAAGCTGAGGGGGATGGAAGATATTCCATAAATTCCCTCCGTGAGAAGCTCTTCTTCATCCGTTAAATACAATATGTTTAACTTTAATTGTGAAATTCTCATTTAGTTCCATTCAACTACGCTTTTCTAATATAGCTATCGGATAAGGTTTATCTCTTTACAAAGTTCATGTAAGATCAGCCTAGCTTCTCAATCTTTGGAAAAAAAAACAAATTGAAGTGGCAAGGCCGAATATAGTAATTAAGCAGTTGGTTAAGAACTCTGATATTGTTAACTGAAAGATCCTTGAATTAATTCTTCCTACTACGACCTTCCTATTAGGCAAATAACAAGCAACTTGAACCTGACGACCAGTTGAAGTTAGACCCTTTGATGTCTTGATTCTATCTCTCCCTCTCTTTTTACTATCAATACATTTCCTCTACCTTCCCAAAATGAAATTTACAGAGTTATTTTTAATAATGTGCTCAATTTTACGTTAAAAAATGTTTGCAAACCCTAATCAAATGCATTTCAATTTTGAACGAATGTTAGTACAATGTGAAAATATCTCACTGAGTTCATGCGTACACTGAATTTTGTTTCATTAAAAATAACGCGAAAAGTGTGAAAAAGAAGAGAAATATGCTGACATCCACCTCACAGATCTCTTCTAGTGTTGGGTCACAAAGTGCTTTATGATTGACCGTAGTCATTTGCTTGAAGCGTCAAAGCAAAATAACCTTGTATATTATGAAAGGGGGATATAAAATGCTGTTCCCACTTAAGTAGAACTTCATTTCATTTAACAGGACAAGAGAGACCGAAATGATTTTTAACGCTCATAAAGACCTCGCTATAACCTAAAGTTCTGCGAACGTGCACAAAACACAGTCACAACGCTTCAAAACGATCGATCAAAACTTCCACCTGACTGTAAATTTACGCAAACCAATCACTTTGGTGACCTTCAAATGGCGCAACTACCAATCAGATCAGCACAAGCAACTTTGCCAGCTGGATTTATTGGTTAGCACAGTAAGAGAATCTTATCGTCTATTTTCAGTCTTGGTCTTGTTGTATCACAATTCTGCTTTATATTTAGACAGAGGAAACTTGTTTCTTTGAGAATTTCGTTTATTGAGATTAAAAACACCTGATTCCCCCTGGTATTATTTAAACATCACGTGTAAAATAAGCAGCCTATGATTTTACGGTCGTCGCACTTGACTGCTAGTTTATAGCCCTACTGACTGCTTTTCCACTAGATATAGGAGTCTTGTGATTTTCCAAGGGATCTGGACCTAATTGCCAATTCAACGCTCTGTATTAGTTAGGCATGACAAATGATGCTGATTAGTACCAGTAAATGAATGGGTGGTAGAATGCGAAGTTATAATTAATGGGAACCTTAAGGAAAGGGCCTTTTGAGAAATAAAATCAGATTGAGCAACTACAGGCTTTTGCGTGATGTATTAGTCGATCGTTACCGCACTTTGACCTGAAATTTACAATTCGTCTCCAAAGTCTAGGATATATGCTAATTCTTCCCATGTGCTGTTTTTACCAATAAGCCTTCAAATGAAATCGCTTGAATAAATTCCATCTTTCTTGATATTGATTTTCGTATATATTTGGACTGTTTTCTAGCTGGCAAGTGACTTTAAGGCATTTAACTAGGACTATTGATCAATTTGATCTGGTTT
The DNA here is from genome assembly GCA_900617975.1 of Rodentolepis nana. Lineage (NCBI taxonomy): Eukaryota > Metazoa > Platyhelminthes > Cestoda > Cyclophyllidea > Hymenolepididae > Rodentolepis > Rodentolepis nana. The sequence continues at coordinate 7,889 of UZAE01012116.1, forward strand.
ATGGACACCACAGTTTTCACATTGAGTTAGCTCAATTCGTAAGCATTCAAATTGACATCTTCAAGATGACTTGAATTTCCGTGATCTATTTCAAACTCATTCCGATGTAGTTTTAAAAAGCTGCATGAAGAACTGTGTATTGTAGTTAATCATTTGTATTGTCATCAGATTAATGAGAAACCTGGCAATGTGCACAAGCCATCTTACACCAAAATGACTCTCAAAATACAAAGATGACAGTTGTGACACTGTTCGGTCAATTTAAGAACGCATTTCCTTCGCTCAATCGAAGTTAATCTGGTTTTCGACAATTGAGAGCAAGGGAATGCTATCCAAGACAAATATACGAAATTTTAAACTGACATCAACTGCGATTTTCAATCACTTGACTTAAAATCTAAACCAGAACTGTAGTCTTACCACAAATGGAGCAATGCGCAACCCGTGATTTTATGACTCAAGTCTTGTAATTTAATCTTTTAAAAATAGCCGAATTATTTTAAATTAACAAGCCTTTTATCAATTTTATGGCTTTCGTATTCTGTCTTCAGGGAAGCGTGAATAAGACCTCTTCTTTTTTATAAACTGGCGTTTAGATCATAGGATAGTCCCATTCTTGCGAATTTCTATAATACAGCTACATAGCTCTTACGAATTCAAATTTTGAGTACATAGGGGTTGGTAATTGAACAGCCCCAACAGTTTGATAATAGGAAGTACTAAAATAATTTGATTTTCTAAATTGCAAACTAATAATGATATAATTATGATTACTTATTTGAGGTAATACCCGTAGATATGACAAAACCCTTCCTTTGAGGCCACGTCCGACTCGGCTATAAGAATGGAACTCACGTTGTGTTCTTTGACTTGGTTATTATTATTATTGTTAAGCACGTGTATTACTTCTTAAGCGGGTTGTATGGTTTGTGAAAGCTCAAAATACACTCTTATTTGCATAAAAAACATAAGTAGACTTTATATACAATTCTCAATCTCAATGAAAAAAGATCTTCCAGTGCTCACCTTTTTGGGGCAAATAAAGTGAGATTCCAAATAAGTCCGATCTAAGTGTACAATGAATGGTAAGGGGTTCACAAGCATAATTAAGTAATAAGTTTTTTGCTGTATTGATGGTCTTGAGAAGAGAGAAAGTCATAGGAATTGCTCCAGCTGAAATTAAACTCAACATAAGTGAAACATTTCAGTATCATCTGATTCAATGAGGATGGGAAACACGACCACAACGACACCGGCACGCAAAGTAAAGGTTGAATCATTATGTATCAGAATGTCAATTCAACGTTGGTGTCGAGTCTAATGCCAGGGTCTTTTTCTGTAAAATTTGAGACTATGCATATTGTCATAGCTTTGTGACAGCGTAATTCCAGATTTGGCCTTCTTTAAGAGCGCATGGAAAGCAATAAGTCAGTTGGTATGAGACATCTTAAATACTATCGCAGAAAGTCCACATTGGAGGACCTGCTCCAAGAATGTCTCTAGAAACTAGGACATAGATGCTACACATTACATCCATTGTCTCATCAACGACTTAGATCACAATGTTCAGAACAGTAACGACTGAAAATGTGAAGAACCATATAACCAACTATACACTAAACCCCTATAATAACCACAGTAAAAGAATTACAACCAACTTACCAACTCCAATCACATTGGCAGCTGCTTACAGAATATATGAAAACCTCGATAAACCAATTACGTCGAAATGGAGACCATAGAATGTACAAACTATAGATGTAAAAGGAACTTAGTGGCAAATCTAGGGGTTAGTGAAAGCGCTCGTCCAGGGATTTCGTAACATTTGTCTTCCAACAAGCTTCAAATCCATAGCCAAAAAATGTTAAATAAAAGAAGAGACAATTACCGATGTGATTTTACGCTTGTATTTACAAACGCGGTTAGGATGAAGAGAAGTTTTACAGAGTAGGACGAAGTCTCGGAAATAATAGGCATTGAAATAGGATTGAAAATACAATGGAATATAGGACAGATGGGAGGGGAAGAATTGCAACATATTGAACAGCGAGTAGAACCTGTTCAAACGCTGCCTGCTTGGAGTCTGTTATTACTGTGTACAAGGTACCGTCATAATGAAAGGTAAAGAATCTGCTTTCCCTGCGAGGCGTGTCACAAAATCAATTCGACATCTGAGAAAAATGGGAAGAGGGGGGGGGGTATATCACAGATCAAAATATTAAGTACACGCAAAACGAAGAATTCCCGGCGCTGCCAATCAATAACACACACGGAGAAAAGAAACACCTTTACAAACGAAGACAAAAGAACAGGGTTAAATGCCGGACAGAGGGGAGACACAGGAGAAAGAAAATGCATTGAAAATTCGGAAGTAGTTCGCGAGTGCTGCCTTGAAAGAACGCAAAGCACTAGCTCAGTGCACAATATCGTCGTTCGAACAACCCTGAAGAGTTCGAGCACTCTTTTATAAAAGTCAACACAATTTCACAAAAGATTGATTTACACACTGAACAAAAATGTACAAGGAAATAAAAAAGGAGAGAGAACAAGGGATGATTTGACGGAAAGAAGGGAAATGATGTAGAAAGACGCGAAGAGGCAGTTGATAACACACCAATACAGAGAATGTACAGAGACTGACCTTCGAAAAATCAGGACTGAAAATAAATGCAATGAGTGCAATACATATCTACAGTAAAACAGCACTCCTTTTTGGATGTAATCAACTGCTCTTGTGGCCGTCTAGCGAGCTCTCAGGCGAGCTTCTACCAGATTCGCCGGCACTATGGGTCTTTTTGTCATCAGGATCGAAATTTTCCTCTGCGGTTTCAGTTCTGTGGTGAGAATGCTCGTGAAAAGAGCCGTTCAATAAAGGGTTGTGATTTCCAGGAATAATTGGTGCAAAATTAAATCCGTAAATTAGGTTTAAGATTTCTGCCATGTCATCACCACGCGAATGCTTCTAAAAATTAATCACGCAAATACCAAGGAAGCCTACCTCAAGGAATCGAAAGAATGTTTCACCAGTTAACATGGAATCACTACCGGCTTGGTGTTTAGATCCACATCGTCTCACCTTCAAATTGTCGGCTACTTCCTGTAAACCGCCCTTGAAAATTCCGTGGTGGGCAAGAAGGGTCTTCAAATCAACGACACGAGGGAAAAATAGTTGCAGAAGTTTATTAAATTCCTTCCAGTCGAATGGCATCTGATCCCAACCGGTGCAAACTTTCATCAGGTAGGCGAAATCATAAGCACTAAAAATAATATAAGTAAATAATAAAAATTACCTATGAAATCCGATCCATGTCACGTCAGGATTGCATGCTAATCCAACACCAATCATCGCTTCGGCGAATTCATCATGGTCAATACCATCCCGTTTTAACTTGTAGAAATCTATTCCACTAGCCTGAAGTAAATTGATGGACTCTGTAGCGTGAGTATCGTTATCAACATTCCAATTCAAATTGAACTGAATTGTTGACGGGGATTCAAGACCAACTCCCCCATCATCAAAGAAACTGAAACCAAGCTGTATGGGACGCATTATTTCCGTATTCGCCTTGATATTATGATAGGCTTGATCGATTGAATCCATAAATTCACCATGTACCTTTGCTACGATGCCAGGAAATTCAGTATCGACTGCGACAAATTTGGCATTCTTAGTCAGTTTTCGCAAAAGTAAAACTCCTTCAGCAAAATTACTGTTCCAGACTTCATAAACACGGGGAACGGAAGAGTACCCATTAAAACCATGACAATCAGCGGATGTCGATACGGGATGCATTCTCGGAAAGTTGCTGGTTTGGTATGATAGGGAATGACTGAGGTGATTCGGTGGGATGCCTAGTCGATTTTGATTGCCAAACATGTCTGCTGCAACGGCCATGTTGTATTTTTGCGAAGAACTAGGGAAGGATGATTCTGGATTGCTATTGGAATTGACGACGTTTGAAGGAATTATGTATCCGTTTTGAGTCACAGGGATTACTTCTCGATAAGATTGCATTTGAGATCATAAGTTTCACGCTTCGAAAAGTAAATCTAGAGAACCAAAAATATCATAATTTGAGTTAACATAACCAAAACTTTCAAAGAAGACAGGACACTTACCGAAGGAAGGAACAAAGCAGTACTTCAGTATGTCTCTTATTTTAGCGCGGAATGCCGCTCTGGCAAAATATAAAGTTAAACAAATAAATTGTAAAAATTATTTCAAAAAATATTTAAAATTATTAAATAGGATAGAAAATTTAATTTTCATATTTTTATTTAATACACGATTAAATATAAAAAATAGAGACCTACTGTTGAATTGGATAGTATAAGATGGGGTGTGCAATAGATTTACCTCCACGTTGCGCACCTTGGGCAACGTATACTTATACGGCAAAAAGAGTCAATAAACCCACAGTTGGTTTCTTACTTCAAATTACTATGACCCCACTGTATATCATATTCGACCTCTTCCACAGTACTAACCTTACCATTTCTCTACTTTTGTCTATCTGTTTCTTACATCTGGGAATCACACTTTTGTCCATAATCCCACTCGACTTTTCCTTCTTTTAATGTTGTTCTCCTCTGTGGAGCCCGAAGTCGGCAAAAGGGCTAATGATAACTAACAAAAAGACCTGAAATTTGAAATAAATAAAATAGTATAATATTTAAATTATTTGGATCAAACAAAATTGAACATGCTTCTCTTTTGTGGTTTTGTTCTCATAAATAATATTTTATGCCCTAAATGAATGAGTATGTTTTGAAAGCATTTTACTATGGATTCCCATTGAAACAAGATAATTTCTTTATATATAGCAAATTAAGCGTCTTTTAGATCAGCAAAAATGCTATTAAAGCCACGATAGTTCATGAACTTAATATTAAACTATAAATAATTTTTCAAAGAACACGGATATGAAGTTGATAAGCAAGTCAAGTTTAAATTTGTGGTATTCCTATTCATATGATCATGCATCATTATTTTTCTACTCACTTGAGGAGTAATACGTATTCGTCAAGTGGAAATAGGTCAACTATCAAAACCGGTGAATAGCTAGGTCTCAAAAATTAAATTAATTTTCATATCCCATTTAGCTTTATTCGTGCTCAAACAGAATTTATTTAAAAAAGTTACGGTTTATGTCGTAATTAATAATTCTAAAACAAACTATAAGTATATATTTTTTCTTGAGGTGTTAAGTTCCAACTTAAAGATTTTCAGAAAAGAATATCCAAAAATTGCTCTGTATTTCATTTGCAAACCTATTTAATTCTTCTGATTGTATGTAATGTTAATCTTCCTTATTTTCCACTATTTTGTGAATGGTGTTGTCATTATTAGGCTCAGATAATAAACAATTAAAATAATTTATTTTGGGAAGGTTTCTTTTGCTGATTAAATAAGCATTTATTCATAGCCACAATTTGAATAAGCCTCATAATTATAGAATAATGTGCGCTCCTTGCTATCTGCATCTTTCGTTGCTGGTATAATGAACACTTGTTAGAATATGAAATTATAAAAACTAAGTTTAGGTGAATGGACTTGTACGAAAATTTCTAATAGTAATCTTTTAGTTCTAAACCTAGATTTAATTTATGGTATTGTTATAATGTAAAATAGCTCCCCTTCGAGCCTATTAGAACACATTTGCGAGCCTGTGATGAAATCAGAAGCAATATACTGAATAATTAGGTTTCGAGTATACTGTATATTTGACCATTGGTTAGCGTGTTTAGGTGATACCTATTTGTTTGTCACGTCTCAACATCCTGTAATGCTCATGTCTTAACTCTAATCGACAGTAATTCTTCAAGGAGAAAAGTATGAGTAAACAATTTGCCGTGGGGTAACTCACTGTGCTTATTGGATTATCTCCAGTCCTGCTTATGCCTAGCAGTGAGGATGACGAACAACCTTTGAATAGCCATCTCATATTGACATTTATAATTTTTAGTTATAAAAGCAATAAGATTACTTTTATATTTCTCGCTTTATATTTTTAGTTCAATAATGATTTACCATAAGTAGATGGATGGAACTAATTTTTTTATTGCTTATAATCAATGACATTGATTAAATTGCTGGAACAGCTATTGTCATACGCAATAACAGAACACAATACAGCATGACTGGAACAATTAGTTGCTGAGCAATTCATCTTCCCTGCAGCTGGATTAATGAATTTAAGGGGGAAATAGGGCCCAAGACCTCAGTCTGATTCATCATGTACGGTTTATACATAACTAGCTTTTCAGCTTAAATGACAGTGGTATAACATAATGAAAATATTACTATTTCTAATAGCAACAAATTTAAACTAATTCATCAAAAATACAGCTCAATAAATCACAAGCATCACCCTAAATGCGTATAGAGCAGAAGTTAATAAGCACTCAAGTGCGTCAGCTGGACAAAGATAACTCAGGAAACCGGCAAATCAAATATTTAATATTAGTGCATATAAGTGCCATAATTCCAACAAGAAATCTGAACAGATTATTACCTGACTGAATAGCATCACCTCCTATGAATGAAACGCTCAAACCCTTTTAGAGAAATTTTTTTTTCCTTCCACCTATTTAGCCCAACACGTGATCTGAATGCACCTTCCGTATTCATAAATACAGCTACGTAAAATCAATTAGTCCGTGGGCTTCGAGTTTCGCCCCAGATATAGAGTAAATAAAGTTCGAAGTTAAAGAATCGGGAGACTAAATTACGACTGGCTGCTCAAGCTTCTTTTGGCGAAACACGTTTCATTTTATTTTCCAATCATTCCTAGTTCTCGATGTATGCATTTACATGGGTGCTATAGCTCATTTTCTAGCTTCCAATAGACACGATTGCCGTTCCAATGCTATTTTTTAAATAAGCACCGGCACACTTCCGTTCAAGTGAGTTATACATGTTCCTCTAGCAACAAATATTGGGGTGTCACAAGCCCCTAAAATCCATTAGAATTAAACATTCAATCATGAACAGATTTTCAGCCCATCTATTCCCACTTTGTATTCAAGCTGGCCACACAATAACTTGCTTGTGCGCTAAGCCAGTGTTCACTCATTTAATTGCTCTACGTAACCTTCATTGTATTTATATCCAACAAGTGTATGCGCTTAATAATTCGTTTTGGAACTCACATCATCCTTATAATAAGTCTTAAGCCACGTATCTAAAAGACTTACTGTACATTTGGCCTAGACAAAACCAAGTATCCTTTTGTTAATATGCAGAAATCTTCTCCCTACTAAGTGAATCACCTGATTTGCTTTCAAACCTATTATATCGAATTAATCGATAATACTACACCAGTGGCTCACTAATCATGGGTTCAATTCCTATCGGGCACATCCAGTGAGTGGAATTACATACCACATTGGTGGAGGGAACAGAATCTGAGTCTCTGTGATGCAGCTCTATATCCAAGATGAGCGTTGGAATTGCTTTCATAAATGGACTTGGGGTTTTCTTATATGTTTTACGATGCATTACGCACGCAATGGGAAAATCCCGACATTGGTTACCAATGTCGTGTAAATTTGAGATTATAAAACAAATCATATCACAAAGTAAAACAGCTACAAAAGCTAATAGAACAGCATAAATAGAAATGCATAAAAGTTCTAACAACAGATGCACACTAATTTAGGTACTTCAAAACACTTAAAAATCAGATAGATGCTTTCACTGTAAATGTGCACAATGTACTTTTTTCTTATAAAAACCATCGGAGAAGGTTAATTTAATTATTAATCTAATGTGAAACTATGCCATAACTCTATACGCTAGAAAAAATAAGCCTAAATGATATCTAGCCAGGAACAAAAATACAACTGGGCCATTTCGGGGGCATAAAATAGGAAACAGAAATTATACGCCATCAACCAACATTTAAAGCAGTGTCCACTAAACGATAAAAAAAACAATTAAAGTTGGAAAAGGTTAAGCATTCATTAAAACACGAAAAGCAAAACGATTGGAACCTAATATCGTAGTGGACCACCCAAAGAAGTTCTAAGGTCGACAAATAAAGGTGCATACGTGGTTAACGAATCAATCAAAATATGTAGCATTACAAAATTATACAATAAAATAAGGAACACAAATCAAATTATGCTAGCAATTTACACCGCTTACTAAACATGAAAAATATATTTCAAGCTAAACTGCAAACAGAAATACACAAACCAATACAAAAAGGGTTGATTGAAATTAAATATAGAATAGTTACTTTGCAAATACGAAGCATAGTAAAGTCCTAATTTCAGGAAATAGTGAAATTCAGATCAGATTTAGAGCAAAAGACGCTACGACCAACTAAACCCGAGGCTAATAAGAGAAGAAAAAATTAAGAAAGTAAAATAAATGAGCACACATACAAAAGAGAGGTTCCCCTTTGAACCATGCCTTCAGCAATTAACATTAGTAAAACCTTGCTAAAGTGAAGAAATGTGGCCTTCCGAATAGAACGAGACTTGAAGAATAGGTGATGAGGAAAAAACAATTCAAATTCGAATATAAGTAGAGAACACCATAAATGAAAGACATCTCAGGGCCTTTTCTGTCAAGCACAATCGTTAAGGTAAAAAACTAAATGAACCTGCGTAGTATTATTTTAAAATATGAAACTCCTATACGTTAACGGTGACGTGGAAAATATACCCACAACTTATATACAGTAAGCAACGGGCAAGACACACACGAAGCGGGTAGACAAAAAGGGAAGAATACAGAAAAAGTCAATAATACAATAATTACGTGCATATGTTTAGAAAGTTGTCATTCATCATGTAGAATACTCACGCGCACACAATAACTATCTCAAATATAAATTTTGGAAGTGCCGTTTTAGGAAGAAAAAGACCGATTTTGAGTGAGTCATGACGCGAACCACCTCTACGCTTGCGCAATGACAAAACTTAAATTTGCGATACAAACGAGGCGAAAGAAGAGTATTAGGGGGGAAAGAAACATATGCATGGGTGAAAGGAGTCTATTAGTACTAAAAAAACAGACATAGTAGATTACTTCCAGAGTTTCTTGATAGATACATTCTTATCGGAATCCTTCTGCATAACCTACGTTAGGTAAAAATATAGTGATAACCAAATGAGAATTTGGAAACATGTAATGGAATGATAATGATCGAAATGCTAACCTTAGCAACAGCCATTTCGAAATCCTCTAGAGTCACATGAACACGGCGTTCTCGAAGAGCATACATACCGGCTTCAGTACAGACACCTTTGACTTCAGCACCACTTGCTCCTGGCATAAGTTCAGCGATTTTACGAAGGTCAATACCGCGAGTCAAGTTCATTTTACGAGAATGGATACGCAATATATCCAAACGCGCCTCTTCGTTAGGGGCAGGGAATTCGATCTTACGATCAATACGGCCAGGTCTAAGAAGAGCAGAATCGAGAATATCTATCCGATTAGTCGCCATAACGACCTTAATATTTTGTTTGGGCTCGAAACCATCAAGTTGATTCAATAACTCTAACATAGTTCTCTGGACTTCACTATCACCACCAGAACCACTCTCCAAACGAGCTGAGCCAATAGAATCCACTTCATCCATGAAAATAATCGAAGGAGCATGTTCACGAGCCATTACAAAAAGCTCTCGAACCATTCTAGCACCTTCTCCTATAAATTTTTGGACGAGTTCTGAACCACTTACACGGATGAATGTACATTCAGTATGGTGAGCAACAGCGCGGGCAAGAAGAGTCTTCCCAGTACCGGGTGGTCCATAGAGTAAAACACCCTTTGGCTGCGTAATACCGAGAGCTTCAAACAATTCTGGATGTTTAACGGGCAGTTCGATAACTTCCTTAATTTCTTTAATCTGCTTATCTAGACCGCCAATCATTTCGTAAGTCGAATCAGGAACTTTCTCAACCATCATAAGAGATACGAGTGGATCAACCTTGCTGGGAAGAATTTTGTGCAATGTATAACTATCGTTTCGTAAGGCAACACGACAATTTGGTGTAACAGAGGCGATATCGATGTTTTTATCAATATCGACAACAAATTTTCCTTCTGGTTGCACCTTAACCAAGACTTTCTTCTTGTCCATCGGTTTAATAACTTCACCAACATACGATCCTTGCTCTTGAAGAAACTGTAGCTCTTCACGTAAAAGTCGAACTAAAAAACGGATAAACAGGAAGGAACAAAGTATACCTTTAGCATTAAGTTCATTGCGCTGAGCACCGAGACGTCTTAAATTTTGCATATTCTCAGTTAGAGTAAATTGGAGTTCATCAATTTTACTAATGTAATAATCTTTAATTCCATCAGTTTCTTCCTGTTGGGATTCCTTTGTATCTTTCTCTAAAGGTTTTCGCATTTTTCGAGAAGGATCCGACGTCATAAGACGTGGAGAAGTTACAGGCATATGCTCTACGTCCTATCATTTAGTAATGGCAAAGTTATTCATGAAACCATTGCAACAATTTATACAGCAAGTAACATTGAGAAAATATATATGAATATCACGTACCATAGCAGCCATGACCACAGCAGAAAATTTAAATAAGGCCCCAAAAGAGAGCCAAATTTAAACTTGAAATTCGTTTGACTGAAATCCATTTAAGAAATGAAAAGAAGGCACATTTTTAGAGGCATTTATAAAATAATTTTGAACTTCGTTTTTTCGGTCATGAATTAAATTTTGAAACATTACGGAAAAGTTACGGTAAGAACCAATCGTTTTTGTATTATAATTTTATGAGAAATTACTTTGATTTTTAGTGAAACAGCTTCAAACAAAAATTGTTGAATAGCCGAATATATTAATTAATGCCGCTTGGCTTTTTATAAATTCTCGTTCCCAGAGACTCGAGTAATAAAACTGAGAAAATAAAGCGAAACCATATTTCTACTATAATTATAACTTGAGTTAGATAGTGTATTGCTAAACTGTTAACTTTGGATTACATTGTCTGCATAGTGAATTATGACAATAATTTTTTTAATTATAGCTTTTTTCTGCTTATTCATGAACAATAGTCATTAGCAATTTGGTAGAATGTCCTGAATGGTAAGGTCGATTGCTTATAATCAGCATTATTCTGCAGAACTAGGATTAATGCTGATTTCGCAACCAGATTTTACCAGAAATTTAGTCTTACAATTTCTGTTGATATGGAGAATTCGACTGGGGAAATAACCAGGATCAGTCGTCGTGCTTACTGTCTGCCGTGGAATTTTCCCCAAGGACTGGCCATTCTAGTTTTAAGGTTTTTCATAACCCTACCGACATTTCTTGTCCTCGCCTCTGTTTTTTCTATGATAATAGCAGATCTGGTTGAGGTGTTTTGAGGGGCTTCACCGTCTCTTGAATGCAATAGTGCAGTTTTTTAAGCTGGGATGAAGAGTCCGATATGAACAGTTATATTTTCTCTAACTGTTCAGTGATGGCGTCCAGTTGCTGCGTTGTCTCCTGGACTATCGGGACGATTAAGGTTGTCTTATTGAATGCTGGTGGAGGCAGTTCATCCATAATTCTTTAAGAATTTCGCCATTCAAATTGTAACCACAAGCTAGGAAGTGCAGCAGAAGAGGTGCGATCGTGAAAAGAGTTTGTGTAGCCGTTCATCTCAGGAAACAGGTAGACACCAAATAACAGCTATTCAAGATGATTCATGCAACCTGTGATACGATGCTACCTGGTAGTACAAATATAGTATGCTAAAAAGGCCTTTCACATTCACTAACCCCTCGTAGTTCGAGCATTCTTTCTAGTTGTAGGAACCAGATATGAGGGTATTCTGGGTTGAAAGTGAGATACCTAAGAGGAATATCCAATGCGTTCACACCGATATCTGTTACCTGAGTGAATAGAAGTGGGCGAAAGGAGAGAGAGTTCAAGAAATGGTGGTTGTGCGAGGAGAAAGCGGATCACCTAAGTGAGTTGTGGGATCTGAAAAGAACTCACGGTGACAGGAATAGATTGTGTCTTGGCTGAGCATATGAAGTCAGACTTAGGAGATAATGTCAGAATCGCTGCACTAACAAGCCTCAGTAATCTCTAAGGCAGATTCTTTTGAGTTTTGACAGAATTAGCTATACTACCGCAAAGATATGGAGGAAACAGACGTGTGACGTTGTACACGTTTATTTGGTATGGCATGCAGCGACATGGAACTTAGTCCTTATATGTACTTTCTGGCATGATAAATACGTACTGGCTTTGACCGTTGATTTTCCGAGAGACCTCTGCTTTGTCATGCTAAAGTTGTGTTCCTCACAAGTCTTCCCGCTATTTTCTATACCCACAGTTATTCACGTTGATATGATTTAGCCATTCAGTTAAAAAACTACATTTTAACAAATGTCCTGAGAGGACAAGTTGACTAAATTCCCATTATTCGATATTGTTGATTTAACAAGCAACTATAAGTGATTAATATTAGACTAGGGAAATGTGATAATTTTAAAAATCCTTTGATAAATCTGTGCTTCTATGGATATCACCAAACACAATATTATTTATTTTTATCCATTTTAATTCTTCATTTACAAAATACACTCTGTTCTCATTTAGGTAGTGAGATTAGATGCTTTTCAAACCAAGGTTAAAATGATTACAATTGCCTTTTAATCATGCCTCTGTAGCGGATTGCTACCTTAGTAAAGCCTGACTGACTCAGAAATCTCTATGGCAAATTCTCCAACACCTAGCTAGACTCCCAGAACCAGCTAAGCTATAGCCCAGCTATGAAGGAAACAGACGTTTAGCACGGAGCACGTTTATTCAGTAGATATACCACGCAAGAAGTGTACAGAGGAAGGAACTCAGTCATACAACATGGCGGATTTGGTAAAACAAGTGAGGGTCACTGAGCTGCTATTGGCTGCGTGCTCTTGTCCTCAATCCGTACGCGAGGTTGTACAGCCGCACCTCAAGCCTATGTGTACGCGCATGCGATGACGTGTCCCACACCTCAATGGGATTTATATTATCAAATCAAACAATGTATTATGTGAATATTGCTCGATGACAAATCCAAATTAGGTTAACACTGATGAATAAAGATTTCTTAAATAGTTCGCTGAAACTAATATATCACAACCACGATTTTCAAATGAGAAAATTTTGTTCATATAACTGACTAAATGTCAATGCGGCAACCCTGTGAGACCTTTATTCTTCAGACCATCTTCATCTCACCCTCATCGCTTCTTCTTTTTGTATCTATAACTGCACTTTGCCTACACACTAGCTCACTCAGATAGATATATTTCCGATAACATCTATTAAAAACATCAACGTCATAACGCCCGACCTTCTCCTGGCTCAACAAAATCCCCCCCCCCCACGAAAGACAAT
>UZAE01012116.1:22341-60902 GCA_900617975.1 Rodentolepis nana
TGTTATAAACTATCCACTTTTCCTCGCCAGTAACTAGGTTCTTCAGAAATGGATCATTCTCATTGCGTTTCAGTAGCGGCGAATCACAGATGCTAATCCGTTGCGTCAAATGAATTTCCTTTAACTGGTGAGGGATCCATAAATCAAGTTTCTTGACGTAACCAAGGGTTTTTAATTTTTTTTCAATGCATGTATGCGACACATTGAGCTTCTCTGCAATATCTCGTGTTGTGTTGTGACGATTTGAATCGATAATGGCCTTGATATGGGTTTCATCCACTTCGACTGGGCGGCCAGATCGTTGTGAATTTTTCAGTGAAAAATCACCGGAACGAAATCTTTCAAACCAATTTCGACACTGCCTTTCTTTTAAGGCTTCATCTCCATATACGGCACATAACTTCTTTTGTGCTTGCGATGCGTTCTTGCCTTTTCGGAAGTAATACAATAAAATGTGTCGGAAGTGCACGTCTTGTTCTTTCATTTTTAAATTGGGATAAAAACAAAACTAAAGAAATAAACAAAAAAAATTTTTACTAATTAACCTAGAAGCCCATACAGTAAGAAAAAAATATAGGCTAGATGCGCTGGCCACGTTAACAAAACAAAAGAAAGTGTAGAGTGAATCTGTCAACAAAAACGGCAATGACTTAGTTGCCAACCCAATACAAAAGTCAAGAAAAAGACAATTAAGCGAATTACCTCATTCAACTTAAAATGAATGAACCTGTAAAACAATAATTTCAAAATTATGCTTGTCTATATATTAAGCAGAAAATTTACAAAGCTTCAATACTGTTAAGTCGATATTTTTACAACCAAGGCACTTATTGACCATTCAAGGAGCATAAAATTACTCGCCGTCCATAAAACGACGAGGGTTACTAAAAATAATTAGGGGAATAAAAAGTAAAATGGGGAACAAGAGAAGATATAGTTCCATTATTTCTTTGATACTAACTCCTGATTTATTCCAGTTTACGACAACATAGTATGCACAAAAATTTCAGTATGAACAAATTTAAAGAATTCAGGACCTTATTCAGCAAGCATATACCTCCGGCAGATTGATTAATTCAAATAAACAGTTTAATAAGAATAGCTATTTTCAAAAGAGGAAAATTAATTTCAATTCCCCTATCGCAAAAACAGAACTCCCCCCCCCCTCCCACAGGTTAGACAACGTACCTACCATTCATTAAAAAGCAAGTGAATTAGGAACCAGATACAAGATTATCAAATACAACTTGGGGGACTAACATTCCGGCACAATTGTATAATAAACGTAGAAGAAAAATCCGAAATTTCAGTATATAAAGAAATAAATAGGCTAGGGAAGATAATGAAAAAAGGCCCTTTAGAAACAAATGCCATTTAATTAGACAAGCATACAAAATAATTCTTACCGATAAGCATAAATTTCCTTGTCCAAAAGCTCGAACAATCGTGGTGGGAAAAACTGGAAATCCTGAACTGTCGGCTGCTTCGGTGGACGAGGCGCCTTATGCGCTTTTGGTTCAGCTAAACGGAGCGCCTCTCGGAAGTAAGCATCAACTGCATAGTTCGCTTTACGTTCACGTTTCGGTGGCTCAATCCAACCCTACAAATAAAGGGATGAGTAGATGAGAGCAATATCAAGGTGGGTTATAGTGAGGTATGCTAGCAGTATTTACAGCAAGTGATCCAGAATTCTGCTGCTTGGTACGATAATCTTCACCATCGAAGATGTATACCGAATCAGGCCCATCATCTTCTGTGTCGAAACGAAGTTGCCTGAGGTTTGATTCACCCAACTTGCTTAACTTTTCATTCAACTCGCTGGTCTTCTGCTCACCACGAGCCAGAATTTCATCAATGTCTTCATCTTTAATGGTGCTTTCTTTGCTGCGGAAAATGTAATTGGCGCCGTATTTAATCATATCAATGACTTCATTCTTTTGCAACTGATTGGACTTTTGGTCAACAAGACGGCCTAAAGAAAAGCATACTAAGTAAAACGGATTCAAAAAATGTTTCGGATGAAAAATATCACAGATTCCATTTTTTCAAAGAGAAAAATGACTTCACTTTTAGTAAAGCATGGATTTAAAATGCACCTTTCAAAGGTTTTGAAGAACACTTTAATAAATAGGCCCATTGCTCATTTAAATTTAGTGCCTAATTGAGTGTCTAATTAGCTGAGTGAAAATGGAGTAGAACAATTCAATGCTGTACAACTTCATGCCCATGAAAAGTAAATTGATGCTACCAACCAAATTAACAATTACAGATCAGATGAGAATCCATTTGTGAAATAAAGGGTAGCATAAATGCGATCTGTCAAAAAAAATTTTTTACTCGAGTCCAATGGTTTTAAGGCTTAATATGCTTAAATTTTGAAATAGAGACAATGTACAAACATAAAAACACGAGTTACAAATTATGGACTAATTGATGCAACGATGGTCTGCACTTACCCTGTTGGATAACAAGGTTGTCTAAATGAAGCTTCATGTCAGCTCTCATAACAATTCTTTCTTCGACCGTATTCTCAGTAATGAGTCGGAACACACGAACCGGTTTGGTTTGACCAATACGATGTGCACGATCCATAGCTTGCAAATCAACTTGAGGATTCCAATCCGAATCGTAGAGAATAACAACGTCAGCAGTAGCCAAATTGATACCCAAACCACCAGCACGAGTTGAAAGCATAAAAATGAACTTATTCGAGCCGGGACGATTGAACTCATCAATAGAGACCTGAAAAATGGAATATTAACCTTAGGATCACTGCTTTAAGTGTTAATAACAAGGAGACCACTGTACAACAAACCTGACGATCATCATGGGCAGTTTGACCGTCCAATCTGAAGTAATCATGACCCCGCCACATGCAATAATCCTCAAGAATATCTAAGGTACGGGTCATTTGACTGAAAATAAGAACACGAGATCCTTGCTCACGAAGCTTCTTTAGCAGTTTGTCCAAGAGAACCATTTTACCACAATTGTCGACCAAATGTTGATCAGTGGAATAGGGAGGACCAGGTTCAACACCATCAAATAGATAAGGGTGATTACAACACTTTCTTAACTGCATAAGAACGTTCAAAAGACGAACTTTATCAGCTTTTTGACCATTAGTATTAACCAAATCTAAATCCTTCATTAAGATCTTGGTGTAAAGATCTCGTTGCATTTTACTCAGGCCGATGTAAATTTTAACTTCCTTTTTGGGTGGAAGTTTTTTCTCGACATCAGCTTTAACACGACGCAACAAAAATGGACGAAGGATCTAAAAGCAAAATAAAGTTGTAACAAACTTTAACATACCGAATGCAATCGTGTAACAAGCGTCTCTTCCTGTAATGAATGCGAATTGAAGAGCTCATCGAAGGTATCCGATGACTGAAACATTTTAGGCATAAGGAAGTTCAAGAGAGCCCATAATTCATGAAGATTATTTTGAAGCGGGGTACCGGTAATTAGAAGACGATTCTGTGAGTTAAACATTCTTACAACTTCAGAGAGTTTGGATTTTTCATTCTTGATACGATGAGCTTCGTCAATGACCAGGTAAACAAAATTATATCGCCTGAGAAGATTCTTCTCCTTGATACACATTTCATAACTTGTGATGAGGACATCCCAATTCCCAGGGACAATCTCTTCGCGTATAACACGAGCCCTTTCGTCAGCACTTCCGATGAGACAAACAGGGTGTAAGGAAGGAACCCATTTGTTGACCTCATTTACCCAGTTTGACAAGGTTGATTTGGGAACAATAACGAGAAAGGGGCCAGATTTGCCTCGATAATGTTTTATATAACCGAGAAGAGAAATTGTCTGAAGCGTTTTGCCCAAACCCATTTCGTCAGCAAGAATGCCATTGGTATTTGTCAGACCGAGATTGATTAACCAGTTTAAACCACGAATCTGATAATCTCGCATTTCACCACCCTTGACATCTATATTAAAAATTATGCTACAGGAAATCGAAAACTAACACCAAGGAGTAACATCAAACCGAGTAATGATAGAAATTCCACCCTTTTTAACATCAGTCAAAAGTTCTTCATCCTCTTCCTTTTCAGTACGACGGTGACGGTGACTAGGTAAATTATTAACAAGGCACATTGAGAGAGATAAAAAGCAGCTTACTCAGTCACAGACGGTGCTGGAGCTTGAACACTAGTGGGACTAGTAAGGCCAGCTCCGGTGTCAGCTCCAGTTTCTTTAAGGGCAGTGAATGCAGCAGCTTTATCTAAAAGCTCCTGCATCCGCCGTTTTTTTGATTCGATTTCGGTTTCATCCATATGCACCTTAACCGGAGCGGTGCTTTCAGTAACCAAAAACTGTAAGAAAAGTAAAGAAATCGAGATATTTTAATTAAAATGAGTACAATCATATTGAAAATAGACCAACAAAACCTAACCTCCTCTTCATCGACATCAGACATCTCGAGGCCGCACTAAAAGTACGAAGAGTTCAAAAATTCGAAGCATAGGGGGAGAAAAACAAATATACCTTTGATCTTAGTAAAATATCAACATTTATTGTCAATTTACTTCTGACTATTTTTTAAGTCAAAAAATCTTATTACATCTTTTCGTTATTTAGTTTTTGCCCAACTAATTCAAATTTACACTTAGTTTAAATTCATTATTTATCACTTTACTACAAATTTTACCACGAATTTAGAACTTATTGAGTATATAATTTCTAAATATATAAGCTCAGACTGATTATTTATATTCTTTGTGGTCAGGAAAGTTTTGTTATACCTATTTTAAGATCTTAAACTCAATAGTTATGTAGTTGTAATGTAGGCTACTTCTCGTCTAAGATAAATATTAAGTTCTAGTAGCATTTATAGTAGCATTATAGCATTATTATATAAAAACCATCTATCTTAATAATAATGAAAAATTGTATTCAAATAGTAGGAATGATTAAAATAATTTCTTTCATAATGACATATGCGCATATCATTATAATGTGGCATGAATGTGAGTTTGTAATAATAATGCACCACTTACAACTGTTTATCTGGAAACTACCTATTATTAAGAAAGTAGTAGAACAGCTTGTGTGAGTATCTAAATTCATACACAATAACTTTATTAAAATATCGAAGTAGGAAATTGGAGACGTGCTAACTGTACTCGTTTCCTGATGATTCAATAATGATCGCAGTAAACTTATTCTTCAATTACCTCCTGCCGGATTTTAAAATAAACCAGCAAAATAATTTCACTAAACCTTCGGTGAATAGATGTTAAAATGTTAATTTTGAAGCCAAATCGATGGAAATAATTTGCATTGTTGCCAGAAATTATATATAATTAACATAATCTGTTTTTAAGTGTTGAATACCTATAATAAGCAAATAAACCAAAATGAAACTGCCGTTTAACGCAAATAATTGAATTTCCACATCTTCGTTTTTGAGCTGAATTTAACGTGAGTGCTGGAAATGCTCAATTCTTTTGATTAATTTTAGCTTACAACTTTTGACCCCGTCTCTATTAGTTAATGTTCATCCAACAATTCATCACTGCTCAGCTGCTGCCTATCTCATCACGCAATCATCCCTTCAACCACTTTTGTAATTTATAACTAATTTCTCTCCCCTCCTTCCATATGGAGTCTGACTAACGCAGCAATAAAATAGTCACCAAGTGAGAATTAATTAAGTGCCTACATCTTAAGTGGTGTTCATTATCTTATTATCTTAACCACGCATTCTTTTTGCTTAAATTGAAAACACAGCTTCTCTTCCTGAATGAAATTCGGCTTAGCTCACTTGGAAAATAGGATAAGCTCTGCCAGATACACTTCGCCGTCATTAAGCAACTCAACCAAAATGATCATAATTTTGAATGAGACCACACCATCATATTATCAAAAATTAACAGAATTCATTTGCGGCAAGTGCTTCGGCTTACCGGCAACTATTCCTTAAATTAGAAATAAGTACTTATGAGAACGCGACTACGAGGGGAAATTGGAGCCATTTCATACCCCATCTACATTATATATTGTCGTGCTTCACTCATCAAATGACATTCTTCTTCTCATAGTGGTAAATGAATCGATCATTAAGCATTTTGTCAATTTTCCCCGCTAGTTAACATCCGGTGTGAACTTTGATTTCTATTAAATAACTTTTCCACTTCGTTCATCCCAGACCCCTTAAGGAAGGCCTTATCAAAGCCTAACATGTGTAGAGGAAAGATAAGTTGTAATGCTATGTGCGAGAGACGCGTTCAAACAACCGTCATGTTGGCCAAATTAACGATTGGAGTTGGTCGCACACCGGTATTAGCACTCCGACTGATATTGATCTCGTGTCATCTGACTTAGCATTTGCGTACGTTGACCTCGTCATTTGAATACTCTGTCAACAACTATATCTTTCATTCTCGTCTTGGTGAAGCTAATTTCATGCTGTTGAGAAGACCACAAGCATAGTGTTCTAAGTCGTGACGGGGCTTTCCACTATTCTATTCTCAACTCTCGGATCCCACAATGTTTCAATAGATTATGGAAATAAAAGTAATTTTTCGGTCCGTAATTTCAAGAATAACAGTTCTTCATATATTGCCATAAAACTCAAAAATCCGTATTGTTAAAAAACATAACAAAACAATGATTCAATACAAAAGAATGACAACATCAAGGAGAAACCACAATATCAGATTCCAGTTTATCGTACACTAGCGCGTTCATTTCACCTTGAAAAACCTCCTAAAACACAAAGAAAACGAAAAAGGCATTCAACAGCTCGAAAAGCATGGTAATGAGAAGGATCAGCATTCACACATTCAAGGGCATGCAAGGTGTTTCAGTTACAACTACTATGATGTCCATCAAAACTCACATATGTAGCTGCCTACTCTCTCTCTGTCTCTGCAGAGAAGCAGAAATGAAATCACGAACACGTAGCATCACATCTCGGCTATAGGAGTAGCCACAAAGAGACTACACAGAGATGGTTTAGAATGTTAGATTTAGAGCATATGAGACAGTTAGGTAGCGAAATAACAGTTTCGAATAGGATCGTACCTGAGGTCGAGTTGTAGTATTGTTGGTAATGTTCGCAGTACTGCTTTGAAAAGTTTGTGATTCTGTCGCTATGGATAGCCCAGCTTCCAAATCCGAAACACCGAGCGTCGCCACAGCTGAAAGCTCTCGGTTGCACGATTTGACGGCATCACACAGCGTCTTTTGTACTGATTCCGAATACGGCATCTTTTGTTCGGATTTATTCCATTTCTACAAGGAGGAGGGATAGAGCTGTAAAATATTGTTATATATTCTAGCGAATAAGGGCATGAGGAGCACACTCACCGTCGGTGCCCATTCAAGCATGATAGCCTCCTCTGTCTCATAAATGTCATTTGAGGAAAGTTGGACGTTGTCATCATCACAGACTTCACCTTCTTCGCGTCCTTCATGGAAATCCAGGTCTTCATCATTATCAGAATGTGGCGGTGTTTCTTTTGGGGTTGATGGACCTTCAGGCAAGGACCTAGCCTGGTCTTCGAAACTGGAAAATCAAAATAAGAAACTGCAGCAATCTTGATAGGAAAGATGAATCCTATGTAACAGAACCGATATAGTTCTAAATGTGTTCTCCTACAATACAGTGCATGTAACGAACCATTTTTTAATTGCATATCGCGTTCTATAAACAGAAAGGACTAAAATTATGAGGAAAATCTTCATTTACCACCCTATTAGAACTTATAAACCCAACATTTAGTTAATATCAATCCCAATTTTTGTACATATTCTTTTATGTTTCTATAGTTAAGAAGGAAAATGCGTAAACATAAAACGGATATTCAAGGCACTTGGTCTTTTCTAAATTGTTTGAGCTATCTAAGTAGAGACTTTGTTTGGTCAATAGCGTCTGGGAGCTCTCATAAGAAAGCACCCAAAGCATTGCTAAGAATTGTCCATATAAACTAGCATTCCTGAAACGCAGCAGAATTCCAACTCGACTCTGAGGTTCAAAAAGCAAACCTTGATACATTTCAATGAGATTGAGCCTAGTTTGGCCCATTCAAGACCTAAATGATGGAGCAGGAAACGAGTGCTATGACGTGGCTTCTAATGAGTGATTAAACCGGCTATTTTTCCCCTCAAGTAAATCTTAATCGTTAGGTATTACCCTCTACCGACCTCACTTCAGATTAAGAATCTACCAGGAAGTTTTTTTTATCGAACAGTCAGAAGGATTCCTAAATAATGCTTGCCAATTTATCCTTTTACTCATCATCCATTTATCCCTCGTGGTTTGTGATTCTCAACAGTAAACCATGTTCAAAGGCCTTACAAATTTTCCAACTTTTGGCATGGCAAAGGTAGTGATAAGCTAGAAGGCAACTGGAATTATACGAGAAAAGATTGAGGTCTGCATTGTAACGCAATTGTAGTATTATAAGATGAATAAACTAAGGCCATACAGAAATAAAACAGAAAAAGGACTCACTCGTTTGGAGGTGTCTCTAGAGGAGTTGACGGACCCACAAAGGAGGGTGCACAATCATCCTGAGGCCTAGAGATGGAATTAAATAGAGACAGGTAAATAACTTCTTAATCAATTCAAGTACCACTGAATTAATAAATCCAGTGTAAATTTAGTGGACTTAAGGAACACGGATTTAAAAAAAGTGTCCGTACACTTTCATTCATGAAAAATTGGCATTTTAGAATGGGATGTATCAGTACGTTCTCTCCCCCCCCCCAGTCACATTACCTACTCAGTCATATCCCCCCCCCCCAACGGTTGCTTTTCATATGATAGGCATCGATGCAAACATTGTAGGCATAATGAATAAGTGGTTTCTCCTGAAAAAAAAACGAACTTCCCCAATTGGCTACTCAGAAGTACCCTCGGTGTCCTCCACTACTTTTCTTAATAATGTGGCAAACTATTTTAGGAATATCCTCAAGAATACAGCGATTATTAAAAAAACAACAAAATGTTCAAGTACCTTAAAAGGGATCAGTTAACTACGCATAGTAAGTATATATATATATATATATCAACACGTGTCTTTTCCGTAGTTTATTCGAAAAAAACACAAATCAGTCGAGAGTCACTATAAATAATCATGAAATTATTCAACAAACTTTCTTCTGAGAATACCGAGAACAAGCATTATCAAACACAGTGCAGCAAATTTTTGCAATTTTCGATTCCTATTACCTAAAAAGTGGAGAACATTCCAACCACCCACCACAACCTACAGTCAGCTTCTTCGATATCCGCGTACAAGCCATAAGCAGACGAGCTGATAAAGTTTGTACTTTGAGACTTTATCGAGTATGAGTTGATGTAGTTGGTCGAGCTAAAGCATTGACCGAGGTTAACAAAAAATAATTATAATCCACCCCGAAATAGCTTCATAAAATGCACAAATGATTAAAGCATGTGATAGGAAGATGGAATGATACTAACTCCAACAATGCCCTATAAATAGGCTCCGCCAAGAACCCAAGAAGCAAAAAGAGAGAAGTGATGTATGGCTTTTCAAAGCAATTTCTTACGAAGAAAAGTTAAAATCATTTTCTGCAGAGGAATTAACCTCTTCTGGTTGGGGAATATCCTGAATTGGATCTTTGGGAGACGAGGGTTGACAAGACGGAGTAGAAGCATAGGGCGAAGCCCCATCTTTGTCTTCCTCATACTCCAAATCTGTTGGAAGCGGTGAGGAGCTCTGCTCGTTGAATGAGTCGAACACATCAAATGCGTCCATCATAGCCTCTGTGTCAGATCTGAAATAATAAAGTTGCTTGATGAGTTGTAAAATTGTGGCTAAATCATTATTGACGAACATAATGATGGAAGTAAGATAAAGAGTTCAGTTTTAAAAACAAAAAGTTCACTTTCAAATTCGAATCTTCCAGTACATTTCATCATTTCGATTTTTTAGAATGGGAAATATGGAAAATTGGTACAAAAAGGACGAAACAAGCCAGAGGATCCTATGAGAACACGCCCTAATTAGATAAGTCTTAGTAAAGTGGAGAACTCAATAGCATAAACACCCTTTATGATACGAGAAGGGCAAACACTTGTAGTTTATGCGAAAGTTTGTTACGCAGTGAATAGTATTTGGAGGCCAAGATAATACAGCAAAAACATCTTAGCCAGCACTTTCATGCCACTTAGTTAAACTTATAACATTTTTCATTGATAAAATTTTTTAATAAATTTTTGCAACCACTGTTTAACAAGAGATCTGTATGCTAATTTTGATCTTATGCGGGAACCATATAACTACCGCAATGGATTCACAAAGGGCATGCGGTTGAAGTATCACAATTATAAAACTCACAGGGACAGATCTTCCGCATCTTCTTCAGGATACTGTAATTGACCAAGCAGAGTTTTTGCCTTCTCAGATCCAAGCTTGGAGGCAACTGAAGTTACATAAAAATTGCAGAAGGCATCCAACGATTGTCTTACAGCCTTCTTTATCACCTCTCGATCAAGAGGTTCTGAAATGTCCAGGAATCTTGAAAGACCAGAGGCCTCATGTGATAGAGACATGAACAAATCAGCCATACTATCAGCTAGATCGTCCAGACGAGAACGCACTGAATCATGAGTTACACCACAAGAAAGCCGCGAAGATTGAGTATCCAGTCGTTTAGCTAACGTATTGGCTAAATGTAAAAAACACAACTATATTAAAGCAAAGAGGCATTAAAATGAACACTATAGGTGGAAGCATACAATTACTGCAGATCAGACACATGGGTGTTGAGACATCTAATTGCTGCTTCATACTGAGTATAGACTTAAGTCGACTTCTCATGAGATTGTGTTGCATTTCAGCAATTTGCGGATGCTCTAACGAGATGATGCATTCATTTAACAGGTGAGAAGTCTGCGCTAGAACAAATAATTGTCCGAGTCTTCGTTTTAGTCGAGCGCATTTAGCTGCTACAGCATATGCTGCAGGGGGTGGGATGCCAGAATTGCTTCGACGTTTCGACTTCATCATATCACTTGTCCAACGTCGAAGTCGACCTGATAAAATTATAAAAAGGTAAGCAAAGTCCCACATAAACAACAATTTAAAAACTAAATATGCACACACCAAAAGAAATGTTAGGTATTCTTTCAGACACTCGCCTTTTACTAAGGCGGTTTAGTGCTGACTGACGAATGCCTTCAAGATTTTTGGTACAATTCATGATGTACTGTTTGGTTCCACAGGCATCGTTACATACTAAAAATGCGAATTAAAAACTATAAAATGTCTTACAGTTAAAGAACTCATCAGAGTAGTGATTAATGATAGCCTCGGTTAAGTCCCTAATAGCAGCGTTTGGAGGAGCTGTAATATACCCTTTGAGGGCAAATTTAGAATGGAAGGAGGGCCAATTTAAAGGATCAGAGTAGAAATTGACAAACGCGTTGATCTTATATTCAAGATCACCGATAAAGTCTGTAACTAAATCTAAAAAATTATGAAAGTTTTAATAACCTTAAAAGATAATTCAGTATAAATCGAATAATTCAATAAAGCCTTCACAACAAGTCTCAGAAACAAACCTTTATTAATCGATCTTGCCAAGTTCCTTATTACGTTTTCAGCATGGTTTTCGATAAATAGCTGAAAATCAAACAGTATCAAATCGGTACTAAGCATATCAATATAAGGTATGCGTCTGGGTATCAGATAACTTTCCGTAAGTGTTAAAGCCAATGTAAGCGACGAAGTAAATCGAAACTAGGCTAAGTTAACAAACGCTCCATCATTCGACCTACTAAATCTTCATCCACCGAGACATAAGTAGATCAATACCAGTGAAAAAATCCGACGAAGGAATATATATGCCTATATGTCCTATATGACTATTTCTGTCCACTTTTCCCTCTTCTCCATCCTGTTCCACAACCTCGCAACGAATACTTATATGTTATTCTATAGTGGCACGAAACTTCACCATGGGATAAGTCAAACTAATTAACTATATGACATTTCAGAAATCCTGCCTTGAACAATTGATTAGTAGATTTAACTTTATTACATCTTTAGTAATAACACTCTTAGAAATGTGCAAGTGATCCAACTAAACAAAATTTTAGTATCTAGTATTCCAGTACCTAGAATCTCCTTTCGTCAACTGAATTAGTGCTATGAAATCTGGGTGATTACATTGCAACTTGTAAATATGGTATAGTGTTTTTTATTTCGAAATTTTACGAAAACCAAACTTATAGAGTATAAAAGTGTTTATAATTAGTTGTCCTGGAAAATTTATTCATAATCACAAATATGATACAATAGATCCTTTTATTGGAGAAAAAATAAAATATCGAGGAAAAAAGAGAAAAACATGCCGAGCATACGTGGAAGTGAGTAATAGGAGCAAATCATATATGACAACAGAAAACGGAACTAAACTTTGATGTAATTGTTTCCCACCGACGATTAATCTAGTCATTCAGCTCACGACAAAGTCGGCACATGGCCATAGAGGGTACATACTGTTCCATTTGAATAGTCACTTCATGGACAAGGAATCGTCGACGAAGCAATTTATTTGCCCGTTCTAATTGCTCCTGGGAAGATTTCAAGTCATCTTTAAAAGTAAAAAATAGGAATTCATTTATATAAATTTGTTACATAAATAAATATTTAGATTGTAATTTTGATTAAATTAACATTTAAATATATGTATATAAAAAGTTATACTTTTAAAAAGTAATGAAAAAATGACATAATCTATAATTAACAAATAAGTAATTTAATGGTAAGCGTAACTACAAATCGATAAAAATTTTTTCACGGGCATTTTTTATTTGTAAAAATTTGTGCTCATAGATTAGCACTATTCGGCCGGTCATCAAATAAAATATACTTTGTCCCACTGATAAGATATCTGTCTCCTCGACAACCTGAATTCAAGTAAAATGATAAGCTGAATGAGCTTTTGATGAATAAGGTAATAGATTATTAGCTTTTTAATCTTGCCTAAAGAATTGCACTTTATTATTACTAATAATAGCATGAAATGACGAAGTTCTGACCATGCATTTGAGCGCAATTAAGACTTTTCATCAATCACAATGAAGTTAAAAACCTGAGCTATATTACATACGTTAACACACTCAGAGAGCCAAAATCGTTTGCTAGAGTGTATTTAAAGAATCTTCACCAATCACAATAAAGTAAAGATCCGTTCCCTTTTATGTAAGTAAAAACACCCGAAAGTCAAACATGAATTAAAAATACGCTTTTAATTACGGTGATTAGTGTGTAAGTCACACATCATTACTGGTTTCTCGAATGCAAAGAAAGAAATTGATCTAATTAGAGCATAGTTCAAACTAAAGAACACTGATAAATGGTAGGCAAATGAAAAATTGAAAACTTGAGTTTGCCTTTAGTCTAAACTTTGGACTGTCATATGGTTTCCCACACCTGATCTCATATGATTTTTCTTAGATAGATGAAAAGAGAAAACAATAATTTTAGGCATCCTATCATGTTCCAATATTACATAATATAAGACAAGACAAACGGTGTAAACATAGGCATACCTCCTTGGCTATACTTGACATAACTTGTTTTATTTCAAAGGAAGTTGGCATTACCAATGTTAAGCAATGTACCAAACCATAAAAAATATATTTGGTTGAATAAAAAGACGCATTAATGCCCAAAGAATTGAAAAACGCTAAAATATTTAAAGTGCTTCCCGATATTTATTAAAGTAGATTTGAGCAGAATGCATAAAAGTAACCTACTAAAGTCTCCTCAATTAGTCGACTCAAGACCATAACTTGAACTAAGGGATAAATTTTTGCATAGTAGGAAGTTAATAAAATAGCATTCCTTGCTTTTTAGGAATTTAGACGACGAAATCAATGAGAAAATATCTGTAAATTATTTAATGACATACCAGTAGCAAGATGAACCGAAACGGCAGTCTTATTCATTGTGAGACTCCATATTCGAAGATTGTGAACTTCCACAATTCCTGGAATAGTTTTTAGCGAGGAGCGCACTTCTGCGAAGTTAAGGCTCTTCGGAACACCTTCCATTAGGATATTCATGGCGTCTTTCAGGATATTCACTGTTGTCAGCAATACCAACACGGAGAAAATGAAGGTGCAAATAGGGTCAGCGATCTTGTAAGCTGGCTATAAAAAAAAATATTAAAAAAATAGAGCTTCATAAAAAATTTTATTTTAAACTTAAATCGATAGATTAAAGGTGGGGAATCAGGTAGCGAATTAAGTCGAGTTGCCTCAAATTCTTCGACTGATCGCAATTCGAGTTAACAATAGAATATGAAGACATTAACAGCGTAAGCATTCCTAAAATTTTTAAACACTCACGAAACTCTTCACCTAACACATAATATTAAAATATCAAGGCGTTTAATCTAAATCCTCCTGAAGGTGGATTGCTATGCACATTTATACATATTTCTTTCCATTGCATGCGATACATTATTGAAACTTTTCTTTTAATAAAGTTTGTGTTTGCATTTGACTAACAACTCACTAAAAGAAATAAAATTGATAAGGCTAATAATTTCAGATAAAAAATAGCGTTTATAATTCAAACTTAGTTTAAGTTGGTTGGGATGTGGTTCTACAATGTTTTGGATAACATAAAGGTGCCAATGCTGCCATTTAATTCTTATTTCTAAATTAATCGGCTAGCAAGATTTGTTGAATCAGTTTTAAATATGGAAATTATTGATCAATTTAGATTCTAATGAATGAATAGAGGAGTTTCCCTGCAAACGTGCATTTGGGATTCCAGAGGAATCAGCAAACATTTCTCTGGACAAAATATTTTCATTTATCCTTAAGTTATGGGGATTGGGGCTTGTAAGTGAATCGAAGTTACGCAGGTGAATGATTAACCTTAGATTAAATTAGAATTTATCATTTAAAAGAAAAAGTATTTCATATTTTGTTATAAACAGCAAATATCGGTTAGCACTCGGAGTGAGTTGGTTGGCGATATGATATTGATTAAAGTATCCAAAGTCGACCCAGCTGTGTATATGTAATCGAAAATAGATATCAAAAAAGATACGTCCATTACTCTTTGTTATAGATCACGAGAAATGTCTGACACAAAACAAGTAAAATTTTGACTTAAATCTGGGTTATTTAATGATTAATTGTGGCGATTTCTTGATCTAGGGACATGAGTGACTCGATTTATTCCTTATACATGGCCACGGTCTACATAACTAGAGTACATAATCGCAGTTATACGTTAGTTGGGTTTGATGTGATAAGTCACAAAATTATTCTTTCTTTCTTACCTTGAAATAGATGACAATTGCAGCAATCATAACTCCCACACTCTGCAGAAGATCGCCAATCACATGAATAAAGGCAGCTCGAACATTGATATTCTCTTTCTCCTGTTCAACTGCTGGGGACTGTTCCTCCCCCATGTGATTATGTTTATGTGAATGATGTTCATGTCCGTGGTGTTTATGAGAATGATCTTCTGCATTGTATGGTCTCTCAAGACCCTGTTGAAATTCTCCACCCTCACAAATGACCTTGGTTACGTCTTCACTGGAGTCTTTGCCGTACTCCTCATCTCGGGAGTGGCTGAGCTTCTTCTTCAATTTGGAGAAGAAACCATGGCTGTGACCGTGGCTTCCGTGACTGTGACCGTGTGACGAGGCTCCATGATCGTGTCCGTGTTGATGAAGAGTTGCAGCCATTCTATATTCAATTAAGTAATTGTTTACCCCAATATTAGGAAAGTGTCGAAATAATATTTACTAATGGTCTAATCACAAGTTATTTGTTATTTAAATTATCGTGAATTGGGTTTATGTATTTAACAGATGGTTTACTAACTCGCAAAATCTGCATTTTCCAACCTTCTGGGATTCTAAGTCGATGCTTGGTCCATATAGTCCAATTGTGTCAGTTCATATATTTCCTAAAGTATATTTTTAAATTCTATTTGTGCCCATTTGTATATTTTCAGTTGCCTTTGGAAACTGCAGAGCTATTAATGCTCATTAATAGACTTACTCAATTCTTGTAGGCTATCATTATTCTAAGCTTAATAAAGCGCTCCAATCGAATTAACTACTGAAAAACAATAACCATGCATCTTAAAAAGGCATGAATGTTTGTTCGTGTTTTCCCAATCTCTCCCTAATTATTCAATTTACTACTATAAAGCATACGCTTTATAGTACTCTTTCGTACAACCGAATTACTATCTTCTACTGCCTGCAGTAAAGGGAAAAATTTCCAAAACAACTGGTATGGTAAGAGGAAGGGGAGTTGAAAGGTACAGTGGACAACTCGATTTGATTCTGGGCTTGGATTGTACAGTATTTACGGAATTGGCGAGTCGCTTCTAAAATTCACAGTTCACTATCCTTCCAAGGGGATGGAAGCTAATTTTTTGCCTGAATTATTCAGTATTTATTAATCCATGTTATTTACTTAAGAAAAATCAGTCTTGCCGCTTTCGTTCCGCTTTCTTTTGTTCAAGTTCTTAAGAAGACCGATTTTTCTTACATGCAATTCTCCAGCTTCTATTTTTTCGCGAAATGAAATATAAAAATTGGCTTTAACTTAGCAAGATATGTTCTCTCCAGATGTTATAATGAATTGCTCTTACTGAATCATTTCTACGTACCGTGGTCATAGTTAATGGTATTTTATGTTTTGAAACAAAAGAGCTTTTTTAATACTTACATTATGAGGGGTGTGGGATAGACTTACCTCCTCGTGGTGCTCCCTTGGCAATGTATAATCATACGGCAAAAAAGTCTATTAACTGGCAGTTGACTCCTCACTTCAAATTAC
The DNA here is from genome assembly GCA_900617975.1 of Rodentolepis nana. Lineage (NCBI taxonomy): Eukaryota > Metazoa > Platyhelminthes > Cestoda > Cyclophyllidea > Hymenolepididae > Rodentolepis > Rodentolepis nana. The sequence continues at coordinate 39,167 of UZAE01012116.1, forward strand.
CATCACCCCACTGTTTGTCATATTCGACCCCTACCACAGTACTCATCTTTCCCTTTTTGAGCCTTTGTGTCTGTCTGCTTCTTTTACACCTGTGAATCACTTTTCTATTCACCCTCCCGAATTCTTCTCACTTTGATATTCCTCCTCCCCTCTGTGAAACCCGAAATCAACTAAAGGGCTAATAACAACAATCAAAACGCCTGCCATTTGTTATAAATAAATAAATACCTACATTATGTTGACACCAACACCAACCGCTGAGGTTGCAAGCATGACGAGGCCGTCAATTTCGTAGTGTTTGTTAATTATTCGCATGACAGCCAAGTAGACAAGAATTCCCGTAACGAGCCAAATCATCAACACCGAAACCAATGCGCCTACCACCTCTGCAACAGAATATCAAACTCAATAACCTACTGAAAAGGATTTAAGTAGATATCTTATGGATATAGAACAATTATAATGCCTACCCGCTCGGTACCACCCAAAACTCATCATCCGTGTAGCTGGTCGACCAGCAAGGAAAATTGCAAACAAACTAATTAAGAAACTGGCAAAATCTGTTAGAAGATGGGCTGCATCCGTCATGATTGCCAAACTTCCCGCTAGAGCTCCTCCTAAAAAAGGCAACAAAAATGAAGTCAGCAAATGTCATGCCTGAATGACTATTTACGCATGAGTCAAGCTGCGTATTTTAACGAACCTGTTGCTTCACCGATCATAAAAACTAGGCATAGTCCACTGGCAATCAGAAGTTTCCGCTGTGCTACCTTATCCATGCCATCCTTGTTAGGACCTGAGTGACAGTGGTCTCCGCACCCACCACCGTCGATGCCCTCGTCATGACTACTAAAATTTAAACCGTAAAAAATTAACATATTTCTGCGTATTTAAAGTCAGTTTTAGTATTCTTATACAATGGCTAAAAGTAAATCTATGAAACTATTTAATAGAAAAGACACATCTTACTTGAAATTACGAAATTTTAAATACTTTGTGATAGAAATAAAAAGAGCGACTTAAAGTGAAATTTAAATGAATGAAATGCGTTTCAATGATTTTAAGTTAGAATAATTCCAAAATTAACAACAAATAAAAAAGAAGGAATTTTGATTTCAAATAACATAAATAAGACGTTTACCCAAGGTAAGGAAAGGACTACATGAGAAATGCCTCGGTTTACCAATTAAATCTATCATACTAAAAGAAAAATAAAATTAATTCTTACTCCCGAAAAGTTTTCTTGATGCTATAACTACGAACAGGGGATTGCATTTCAATATCACCATTCTGTTCGTAGCCAGCGTGCAGATTCTGTTCATTCATGGCGACAAATGTGGGCAATTGATGATAGTGTCGATTTCTAACCTAGTTACCAAGTCATTACCCCTCTATTGAATACCCTATTTCCTACAGCTACTGCGGAAGTTGGAGAACCGATTGGTGCACTACACGACTTCCGGTGTAGACTAGAAAGAATGGACGGAAGTGAAGGAAAAATGGAACTAATTATCGCTCTTAATCTCGGGCGATTATCTCATGATCTCCTCATCTTTCTGTGAATTTTGAACAAATATGTGCATTTTTAGTGAATGTATTCGCCAAATCTAATCTCAATTTTAACTCTTGAAGGTATTCTGGGAATCCTAAATTCACCCCAAAGTCGTAATATTTTATAAATTAAAAAGAATTCTCTACCCCCCACCCCACCCCCAAAAGTGATGAAATGCGTACCGAAACGTTATTGGCAAGACTAATGTAAATGTGCTCAATTTCAGATCCCTAAATAAAATGGATTATATTTTTTTTTCAAAATGTAAATTTTACAAATATTCTAATATTTGTGATGTTCTTGTAATATTTTATCAATGATAAATTCGTCTGTAGTGGTTTTGAAATTTTTCTATGCGGATTAAACGGGCTACTCTATTATTGAAAGGAGGTTTAAATTGAATTGAACACACCAAGGGGACATATGAAGACGAAACGAATTTAGTTATAATGAACTAATACAGAGGGCCACTTAAAATTATAGATAAGATAATGAAAATAAGTTAGTAGGAAAATCGATAAAAGCACAATTTACGGACAATCTATCTACTTGTCTTGTAGATCTTGTAGAATTTACAAGAAATGACATAACTAAATTCTTTCATGTTATTATAATTTGGCAAAATTACTGACAACCTTGATTGGAGCACTTACAACACACACCTTTAAATGCACCCCGTTTCAATGGAGAAAGCTAAATCAGTTAATTTCGGCACTATAAACCCTAACAAGAAAAACTGAAAATAAATAAAAATTCGTCTCAAAAATTGTATCGAGTGGGTAGTAGCGATGGTAAATCGTAACACGATTTTTACTGCGTTTTCATGCAATAAAAATTTGGCACTCCTGAGGTAGAAGTGTGACGCATTAAGAAAGGTGGGAAATATATATATATATATATATTGCTTATACATTGAATTATCAGAGGTATTTATATTAGCAAATCAGTTTACCTCTAACTAATTCGCAACCTTATTTAGAAAAGGTCCAATCAGAGCGTTAAGAAATGATTATTTCAGACCCTAGCACGTGTATTTATTTAAATTTGGTTTTATGAGCGTATTCGCGCAAAGTGCCCAAAAGTGGGCAACTGGATTAGCCATCTACACTATTATCATCACTATGTAGGAAAGTAAATAAGGCCTTAGATAAACAATACAAACATAGACTCAAATGTATAAGTGGACGAATAGAAATTTTCTCTGTAGAGTCTGGGAAGGTCTAAAGCAATATCACGTGAAAGACATTCAAATTGAATCTTTGGTGGTTAAGCGACATGATCGACCCAATGGAAGAAAAAAAAACAGGACACATGAATTCTTAAAGAAATATATCAAACGCAATGACACACCGAATTTCATAAGTTGTCTTTATTATTTCGTATCATGAGACAAACCTCATAATCTTAACTGCATGGAACGTGACTAATAAAAATGATAAAAATATTAACTTTTTAAAAGTTACATCTTCAGTAATTGGAATAAATATGAGAAGATCGACAATTTTTTAACAATGACATTTAATAATTCCCATATAACCTCTTCATTAAGAATGTATATGTAATTTTCAACAATCTAATAGCTTTTATGGTTAAAAGATTAAATCATTAAAAAATATATAGATTTTGTAATTAACGAACCAATAGCTGAAGGCCGTAAACACTCGAGCTTTCATGGTATATTTTCAAATGGATTTTTTACGAAATCTAAACACAGGAGCAAAAGTTGTATCTTTGCTGATCTAATGGGGATTTATCGTCCCCCCCCCATTTCATCACATATGCATATTCTACTAAAGATAAAATAATGGCCTAATAAAATAGCCCTGGGCTAGACTGATTCATCGAGCAAGGACATTGGACACGTTTCGTTATTTTAAAACAGAAATTAACGTAAGAAAATTTAATGAGAAAATTGGTATTAAAAAAAAATTTTGTGCAGTTGTTAGAAAGAGTTTAGTGAACCGGTTGAAATACAAAATGATATATGAAAAGGTGGATTCAAAGATGTAAATTGTACAAATTTACTTGGAAAAGAAGAACTTACAATTCATTGAATATGAGGAATTTACTAGGAACGTCATTGTACAAGTAGGCCATCGGTGTGAATTTGAACATAAGTTAAAATACCATGACAAGGAGTAAGGCCTAACCAAACGATACACAATCGTGTACTCGCAAACGAAGCCAATGAGTGTTTATTTGATCGCTAATCAACTCAAGTGTACTGTTTGCATTTTCGATGAAAATGCCAAAATTAGGCAAAAATTACTTATTTATATTATCCACTCATCGTGTATTACTACCCAATAGTAATACAGGATTTCAATTGCTCACTGGTTTGGCTATTGCAAGGTATGGGACTGGGTGTCAAAGCTACAAATTCAATGATTGAATAGATCAAATCAGAGTATTTACAAGGAATTGCATAGGAGTGTCCACGTCATGATTTCACCCTGAGCGAGCACGAAGAATTGTTTTTAGTTAAATGGAAGTTACCGGATGCTGGAGCAGTAAACAAATTCCAAAATTTAAATGAGGAATGCAATTGCAAGTATATCAAAGGTAACAGACGACAGCAATATGTCCACATAAAGTGAACTCAAAATTTAAAACCTATCTTCTCAAGTTAATTAATTCAAAATAAACTGTGAGGTCAATATAAAAGTGACCTTGATTGCTAAAATACGATGGAAAGAAGTAGTATGAGGGGACTACGTTTAAAGTGTATATTGAGCCCTTTGGGATTCGATCAATATACTTGAAATTTACTTTCAATTAACAGTGCACAGATTGCTAATTGAAGCTATATTGTTCTTTTGAGTATCAATATGTTTGCATTTCCAACTGCTAACTGAGATGTCATCCGAAATCAGTAACCGCTGACATCCTTCCTCATACCAGATTTACAGCTATTCCCTTAAACATCCAAAAGTCCTAAGTAAGGAAGAGACTGAATGCTTCCATTTGATGGATACAGCTACGATAGGAAGTTTTAACTCTTTAACGTCTTGCAGGACCGTACGGCCCTCTTTCAAGATAAGCTCCATTGGCCCTAGACTCGTAATAGAAGGCGATGTCGCCATTTGAAGCATGTTCCATACGTCTATGTAGCCTTCGCCTGATACCACCAGTACCCATCGCGTCGGTGGCATCAGTCTGCTGTGAGATAAGTGTGAGTGCAGTTCGGCCCATTTTGTCAACAAAAAAATATTTCGGGCATTAATGGGATAATTAACCTGTCTGCATTTTTAAAAATAAAGAAAATGACTGCTGAACAGAAGAAAGCGCCAAGAAAATAAATTGGGCTCAATGTTTACAAAAAATCGTCGTTTAAATAATAAATGGAAGTTCACTTTCTTCGAAACATTTTCCTGCTACATACAGCATCCAGTTGTCTATTTTCCAAAAACCTTAATTTTATTTTTTTAATAGTACATAAAAATAGGAATTTCAACTAATGTCTCCTTTAAAAGACTCTGTGCCTGGGAATGTCGGGAATAACAGTCATTTTTCATCCTGAGAAATTTTAAGTAAAAGCTTTCTTCTAACACCAAACAAGATCTTGTGTTTGTGAAATATGTGACAATAAAAGCACAAGTGATTTCAAACTTTCGTCAATAAAAATCACACATGTTGAACATTAATAAACCAAGATTAACATATCAAGTACCTTTAATGTGAGAAGGACAAAAATATAGAGATAGATCTTCAATTTATCAGGGACGAATAATTCGCGTTTGTACCACAATCTTTAACCATTCGGTAGCAACCACATTGAACTCCTCTTCTAAATCCCAACATTACTTGAGTTAATTTGCCCACCACATAGAAACACTCGACTTAAGGCATAAACAAGAAAGTTATTTTAAATTCTCCTATATTAAAAAATTCGACCTATAGACGATTGTAAAATAAGGAATAAATCATGAGTTCCGATGGTAAAAGCCGATTGGATATTTAATAATTAATGGCAGCATACATACCGGTCAGTTCATTTGTTTAAGATAGTTAACAATTCGAGCTTGAATTTGGAATCAGCATAACATTTGCTATGAATGATGAACATTGTATTTGTTGATTAGCAGTAAGGATATTGACAATTAAATAATTCACATTTGCAGGCCAAAGCATTTTTTTTTGAAATAAGAAAGTAAAGCGAGAATTGGCTATTGAATTGTTTGAAAGGAAGGCCTATTAGTTTTTATGCTATCAGAGGTAAACACTTTTGAGCTACAGGTCGCATTTCATGCAAATTCAATTAAAAATCGATCGAATTCAGTTGGGTTCCCCATTTTCCGAAAAGACAAATACTGAGTCACAAAAAATTCAGATGGAACCATGGCGACCACATGGACTGGGCGAAGCAAATCGCACATAGTCTCCTAGTTTCACTTATCGTTTACCTTTACTTAGTAAATAATGTTTTAAAAGCAATGGACTCTTTATTCTTCCATGCCTCTTTTTATTTATAGGATACATATTTGCATTGAGTAAATAGATAAATAAGAATATTTTAAGAAGCTTACTTCAAATCAACAATTTGCAAATCCGCCTGGGAGTTTTGTTGAACGGCTGCATAACCATCAACAGAGACATCTAATGTTGCTCTAAAACGATACGATGCGAAGTTAAGGTTTATTTAACGAATATCTGACTATAAATTTTTAACCTTAGAGTAATATCTCTATATTAACAGTTCTAGGAATTAGTTCCAGACAACTCACTTACTACTGTTATGGACAAGTAGCCATTTTGAAAAATCGTGTGAAATTTGCGTTATAGGGTAATTATATAGCATAACATTTACAAAATACAACATTTTAATAAAAATTTAATTGAAGTAGTAATTCACATTCCACTTCAGAAATAAGCTACTGTTGAAAAGAAATAAATTAACACCGAATTTATTCAAAGAACAGAATGAAATAAGCCGAACTTTAAATAGATCTTAAATGAAATTTAGCATTTATTTATAAATGTATTCCTTAATGCAATAATTTACTAACTAGGCGGCGACTTAATGACACAAATTATCACCCCAATGGCTATAATGCGCTTCAGTTACTTAGTTACCTATCATTGTTACTCCATTCCAAAACATAATAAAATCCGAATTTAAAATGCAAGGAAAAAGATGGCACAAATAAATTGGCTATATTTATGAAATTTTCAAAAAGCTTCTTAATCAAGAACTTCATATGGAATACAGAGCCTAGTGTCGTGATGTAAAAATGTGAAGCATGTGACAATGTCGGTGTGAAGTGATAATTCAAAGAATTGGAACCAGTCACACCCATGGGGTCTTTAACAAGAAGTGACGTAATTTATCAACATGATAAAAAGAGGATGGAAATCAGGAAACATCATGCAAAAATGGAAACATAGCTAAAGGAAATTAAGATAATAAATACAAAAGAAACAAATAACGTAGTTAAGCCAGTTAAAAAGATTGACATCGTGATTACTTTCAGTTATTGTTAATAATTACATTAGCGCTAAGAAGAATAATAAACGAACAAACTTAATAAGATTCTATTAAAGTTTTGTCCTTTTCTATCGATTTCGACTCAGCACAGAAGTTTAAAATTCGGGCAGATAATCAAAATATAAATAGATACAAGAACTATTACCATTCACAAGTGAGTACGTTTTAGATTGTATTATTATAGGGACTAAAGCACAGGAATGGAGTTGTTGGAAAGTTGTGTCTGCGAAAAATGGGTAGAAAGAACTGACACACGAGATCGAATGACAAATATTTTATGGATGAATTAATGACATTATTTTATGAAATCAAATTCAACTATTTGATAAAACAATCACTTATGTGAATTTTTTAGTAAACTAAATATAACCTTCAGTGAAAAGCGTTAATAGTAAAAATTCCTTTTGAAAAATTGCGTAATTATACTTAAAAAGTGTCACTCACCCTTGATCTAAAAATTCACCTTCCTTCATTTAGATTACCATAGTGTTAATCGTTCTAATTAGAGGTGTTGTGAAAAAAGATTTACTTTTTGAAGAAGGCGAAGCGATATAGACTTCAATATCCATTTCCAAAATACGACAAAAATACGGACTTACATACAACTTAAAATTAACGCATTCAAACCAATCGCGCTATATTTTACGTAATTGTGTTGAGCTAATAATTCATTTACGTACAAAAACGACTAATTGTTCATACATAGATTAATTTTAACAAAAGTAAAAATAAACAGCCTTATATAAATATGAACTAAAAATAAAAGATAATAGGCATATTTGTTGTTTAGTTTGTTATGAAAAAAATTAAAACTTTATGAAATTTAGATGCTCGGATAATTTGATAATTTTAATTTAGGTTCAAAATTTCAAATGACATCCGTTTTACATCTAACTACAGTCAAGGCATTTTATTGGTAGGCTTCTGCAATTAATGTTAATCCCAAAACCTAAAAATTTTTTTGCGGATCTATTGATTTCTGATCTTTAAATAGCGTATTTCTTTTCATAATTCATATTTCGGATTTTGTGTCCATAACTGAATGTCAAAACTAAGCGTGCACTTCGAAATAACAGATTTATTCATTTTAAATGAATACAATGAAACCATATTAATTGCTTTCAGCATTGTGACCTAATCCTTATTTATTTTTAAAAGTTGAATATGTGACTATTTTTGGAAGCTCCTACGGGAAACACACCAACTCATGCTCTGGTAAATTCTCCCGATATTCCATATTCAGTCTGCACCAACTGCGAGGAATTCTCTTTTCTTTAGATGACTGTTGAAAAAAATCGTACTTCTTTAGTTCAAAATTGATACTCTAAATGAGTCTACTGAAAATATTGAAAACGTTATAGTTAAATTCCAAAAAAAGATTACTTCTCATAAATTCTATCTGAAGCAGTAATGAAGTAAACTACAGTCGCTAAATCCTTACTATTAAAAATTCCCTTAATTTTAATTCGTCCATATAAGTGTAATATGGCTTTAGCAAAAATTTTGCTTTATAAAAATATTATTTTAGTGAATTATTATGAATTATAAATATTTATTTAAAATATGATATGCATTACATACTTTACTAATTGCATTAAATCTCTTTTATTTCTGATTGGCCTACTCATTTTAAAGGCTATTTTGCCCATCTAGCACAGATTGTTCGAATTTCTGGTCCGAATGAAGGCCTTGACAGATGATGAATTAAGAAATGAACTGAAAGCAAATGGCATTGAACCGGGACCTCTTACTCCATCTACTCGGGAGGTATATGAAAGAAAGCTTCAGCGGATACTCGATGGTGGTAAATCTTGTCCCAGGAATAGACCGACTGTTCATCCCTCTCCGGCTGCTGGTACTGAATCTTTGAAAGTTGAAGGTATTCGACAATTACATGGTTTAATCACTTCATTAATATTTAACTTATATCAATGTTTTGAATTTAGAAATTTCAGTTCGTCCAGCACCTCGAATTTCAATTGGTCGAACTGCAATAGTGAATCCAACTATATTTGCCCCTCCAGCATCTACGTATGTTTCAAATTATCGGGATCGTACTCTAAATGAGTCACAAGAAAACCCAGGCCATACACCCACGTCTGGACTTCGATCTCCTCTAAAACCAGTCAATGGTGATGATATCTATTCATCTACACCTTCGGGAGAGTTAGACCCACATTATCGACCAAACAGCTCATTATCAACACATCAATCGAGAGGACCATATTCTTCAACGCCCCGTCAGTCCCTTTCACGAAATGAAATGGACACCCCATCCTCTCAATCCCGCGATCGTTCATTTTGGGCCAGTTGGTTTCAGCCCGCCAACATAAATTCAGGTGTTATGTCTGATGAAAGTAATCTGAATACCGAGGAGATTGTTCATAGGGCATCGAATTCATACACTTTTCATCCTAGGAGGGAAGGAGAAACTATAGATAGATCATTTTCTGCACGAATTCTTGGTCATTCCATTGGAAATCAAGTTCCGAATGTTATCCTCTTTTGTGGGATAACCTTGATTATCGTTATTGCTTCAAGCTACCTCCTATTGAAAGATAAACACAGTAATGTTGGCAAAATTGCCGGTGGGTTTTTTGTCGATTGGGACCGTTCTACCCGTTGTGGTGTGAATAATTGCTTTTTTCCTTTTTTTTCTAGATATTCAAAAGATAGTTTGCCCTACTATGGATAATGCGGGTCACAGTGTTAGTGCAGAGGTCGGAAGTCGTCAGTGTCTCAGTAGTCAAGATTTACCTACCGTTTTGAAGATTGCTCATACGCTCTTTGATATTCTCAGTCGATTTGCAGGTCAGCATACTTTGCTTATTGACCCACTTAATTTCTTACTTGATTGATTGGACATTTTGTAACAGGTGAGCATATCTGTGGAGACTCTGTAGAGAGCACTAGAATGGAAATTAGAACAGCCAAACGTCTGGTTGAAAATGCTGTCACTTCTCTATCTTCTGAATCTTTGTCGTTTTATCAAGTGGACTTGTTATGGGACAATGTACTAATTCTCATAACTGAAGTGGGTAGAAAACATCTCGATATTGCAGCTTATGACGTGGATGGTCAAACTCCACTGCAAGTTGAAAAAGATTATTTGCTTCATTTCTTTCCTCTATTTATCATCATCATTATCATCTAAGTCGCGATTGTAGAAGCTTTCACGACGTGAACGAATTGGAGAGCCTGCGTCCCTACATCCCTGGCAAATGTCGACTTCGTATTCTCTTCACCTCAATTTTACACTTTTTGCAAAATCTCCTCTGGCTTATCGTCATTTTAACTGCAGTGGGATGTTTTTGCTATGTTGTTTATCGCGCCAAACAATCTCAACTCAATCGTGCTAAGCGTCGCAGTAAGCGTGTTCAGGAGATCGTTAGAGAAGTTTCCTGTGCGTATTATCCATTTATTCTTATTTGTATTCATTTGCTTCCATAATTATTTTATTCATTTATCCTAATTTTATAGGTATTTTGCAACAACAAATCGAGCGTTCTCAAGCCAACCGATCTGAGGCACCACATGTACCTGTAACAGTGCTCAAAGCTAAACTTCGACAAACGAATTCAGAGTGAGTTATTGACATTGACGAGGATAAATACTTAGAAGTAATATCGTGGGCTAAATAATTATTGTTTTTAGCTTGGAGGATCTCTGGTCCGATGTGGAGCGATACGTGCATTTAGTGGAAAGGAATATAGCTGTGGGCGATTGGCGAGGTCTTGGGGAGACTTGGCAATGGCATGCAGGATCAGGTTGGCAAGGATCGGGTAAGCCTCTCTATGTGTCTACCCTGCCGCTACACACCTCTTCCTCCAATCCTAGATTGTTAGATGATGTTAGTGGCTACTCTCCTCATCCCACTACAGCTGATAACTGGTATTGGCGTTGGGGTCAGAGCCTCAATTACTCTCCTCCCTCCCATTCCTCATAAAATACTCACTGCACTCTTCTCTCTCTCTATCTCTGGTCTCTGACTTTATTCGGCTCATAATGGGAGAATATTCATGAATCATTTTTTGGTTTATGCGGACGAAACTGGGTCCTTATATAGTGATCAAAACTAACTTTAATTTTGTTGTCTCAAGTTTATTTATACTGTGTGTACATTCAATAAATTATATGTGCATGTAGTTTTTTTCCTTTTTTTCTGTATACATTTATTGGGGCCTAGTTTGTCCGCGAAAGCATAGATAGGCGCAAAGTGGCAAATTTTTGCTAGATAAGTTAGAATTGACGTGTCCTTAAATGTTCCTTGGATAGGCACAGTAAAATATGTCCCGTCTCTTATCCACTCGTTTTAATGACCTTTGGCGGCTTTTATTGATTAGAATTTTTGGTTTTAGCTGTTTCTGATCATTCTCAGCGCCTACCGTTCAAGGAACCTCCTACACAATGCTTGAAAATTCGAAATATGTTCAAAGCTGAGTAAGCATTCTATAGATTATACCTAATTCTGAGAACTTATTTAGCTCGTCATTTTGTAACAATCACTTGATTTCACTGCTTTCGCACGAATTCCCTTTGAGTGGTGTTCATTGCTTTCAAATAAATTTGAACTATGAAAGATCCGTAAAACCTGACTTTCTTGTCGTTCTGGTTAATTTCCATTAGTCGTGATTTTTTGGTGACATAGCAGTATTAATTGGTAACTGATGATTCACTAGTACCTATTTTAATCGCTGCGGTACTTCTACAGGTATCAGTTGTGCAATTACTGAGTTTAAGGTGCACCACAACCACTATGTTTGCTAAATGGAAAAGTATATAAGCGCTGTTTTAGCAAATTGTCCATCGCGTCTAGGCAGATTTTGGAATTTTCTGTTGCGACATCTTCCAATTCAAAGGTCAATGCGGATGATGACTACAGCTTCCACTTTGTTCGCGGTAGTTGGCCCAGAATACCTGCCATTTAACTAAGCCCACTATGTGAACACCTTCCTTGTTAGACTGGGGAAAACTCATTATAACGTATTGTATTGTTCTGGACGCTGACACATTGCAATCAAAGTTTTTAATCCCTACTTTAGTTCACCCGATGTAAATCCTCTGCGTCTTAAACGTGAACTTCTTCATCGTGTAAATGGTTGTGGAGATATCCTACATATTGGATTAGATAGTTCAGAAGAACAGGTATGATTTCACCCTAATAGTGTGAATTTAACTTGAATTCCCTCACGAGCATCATATTTTCTTTTCACACAGGGTCTTGTTTACATAAAATGTGCTTCTCCAGCGGTTGCTGGTAGGGTATTCGGGGCGATCAATGCCAACTATTTCGACGGTACCGTCTATACTCTTTATCATGAATCATAGTCAGTCAGATGACAATGCCATGTTTATATCCCATGTTTTGATTTGATGCAGGTCATATGCTGACAGTTAAGTTTCTGCGACCGGCAAGGTATCACTCGCGCTTTCCGGATGCGATCAATATCAACGTTCCACTCAATGTCGGGGATCTTGAGTAGTATTGAATGCCTCTTTAGTAGTACCGGACTGCATTTATAATATGAATCCTTGCGTGCTTTTTGGTTTTATATTGTTATTGTTTTTTCACGTCTCTTTTAATGTCTCTTCTCTAACAAAGTTTTGCCACTTTTGTCATCTATTCTCCCCATCTTAACGCATCAAATTTTTATGTTTGTAATCATTCGGAAGTTTAAATATTGAAATTTTTACATTTGGGTACGCTTTTTTTCGTTCGTTCAAATAAAGAAATCGGGGTACTTTTCGCGAAGAATTTGGAAGTTCGCCTCAGCTGCTTCTTGCCAAACATAGTCTGGCGATTTTAGTTCCAGCTAAAATGAAAAAAAGCGAAAGTAAGCGGACTTACCACGGGGATGGGGATGGTAGACTCCGTTCTTATTTGTCTCGGTTCGAGATCTGAAATCATGGCTTGTTTGGGAATGCCATCAACCCATATTCCTTCCATTACTTGATTAGAAGAATGAAAAATAAATCTCCCATTGCCATTTTTCATGTCGTTTACCCATTCTCCCTCATATCTGTTTTCGTTAGCTATTAAGATTTGGTAACATGTACAGGAGGAAATTACGAAGTCTCAACATGCCTTTCCCCCATCGCTTATCATGAAGCCATTCACCTTCATACATGGAACCGTCTTTATAATATTGACGACCCCATCCACTCCTCTTATCTTTTAACCACTCTCCCTCATAAAACTCATCACAGCTGTACCAGTTTTCACCATAGCCCTATAAAATCTTTAACATTTATTTCAAAGTAAGTACGTGTCGCTTATTATCCTTCCACGATCCTGAGTAAATCTTCTTGTGTTGACAGTTTTTGTCGATTGCGTAAAGAATCCCAGTTCCACAACGCTTCCCGTCTTCCCAATAACCCTCATAAAATAAACCAGATTTTTTCCACGCTTGAACACCACGGCCGTGTTTTTTATCATCCTTCCATTCGCCAGCATAACTGTCACCATTAACTGCGTATATACACTTTCGAGCACCGTCTGGGTGTAATTTAGCAATTTCTTTTTTGTTAGGGGTTGCAATAAAGCCACATTTATGCATTTTCATCACCTATCAATAATTGAGGATGCCAAAATTTACAAGGTCGTCTTATTGTTTGCGCATATTGAGGTTACCATTAGAATTTGTTAATGTTTAACAAAAACAAAACATCTTCACTGTCTCCAGTTTAAAATCATTATAAACCTCCAATTTTATTCCTAATGTTTAAAAGACTGTCAATTGTGCACAAAGTTTTCAACTGATATTTGTCAGTGAATTGGACCTAATGGGGAACTAATTCTTTAATATTATCCTAAACCATATTCTAAACAATCAATAATTCATAAGTTTTAAAGTATATTCCAGATGCATAATCAAACTGTACTCCTGAATTTTATTTTAAACCACATTTACACCGATGATTAAAATACTAACACTGTTATTATATTTTATTTAAATATTGAACAAAAGAGAAATGTTAATCGAAACGAATAAGATTAATGATTATTGATTAAGAACATTTAATTGGAATTTTTACCAAAATTAGTCCTTTTAATAGTATTGAATGGACCTGTTGGAAATTGTCAAAATGCTATTTCAAATATTCTTATGTAAAAGTGGTTCCTGATTTATTTTTAGAATATAATGAAACTTTCAAACAATTAATTAGTATTAATGTTGAAAACAATGTACCTCTGTAGTCATTTTGATTAACAAAATGACCAGTTAATACTCTTTCGCTAATTACTAACGAACAATTTCCTTATGCATGTTATATTGATTTGAATTGCTTCAATTTCTAAAAGATAAACTAATCGCGGTTTCAAACAATCCAGTTTGTTTTAAAGATCATAATTTCGAAGTTATTAGGTAAGCAACAAATAAGGATCTGTATGAATTAAATTTTGTCCCATTGCGATTTATGCAGATCCTTCACAATTTATATATGATTTTGTTATGTTGTTATGTTGTTTGGTTTTGTTTCAATGGCAAGGGTTCCCATAAGATAAATAATACTGCCTGTAAGTATGCATTAAACTGGACTTCTTAAAATCGACCATAGAAGCAGAACTAGTTCTAATTAAATTCTGAGAACATGATAGATGGACGCACATAGTACATTTTGTGAACTCATTGTAACAGGAGTAACTCCTCCTATAAACGGCTAGAATGGCACTGTGATGCATCAAGATGATGGTGATGGTGATCACACAGCCACTACATAGGCCAGTAAATGGAGCAAAGAAAGGAGTTAATCGAATTAGGCGGCAAAAGCCAACACAAACTGTTTAAATACAGTACACATATTCATTATACTTTTTTTAATAAATGTGCATTTCAAAAATTTAATTAATAAAATACCAACCTCCAAAACGACTTCGATAAATGGCTCTGCTGTATTTCATACATACCTTAAATTTGCAGATATGGACAAGAGTTTGTTTACTTCAAAACGATCGTCTATGAAATGCTTGCAATAGCACGCGTTTTTTCTCTAATTTTCTTTGTTCGTTCTGTTCAATTGTTAAAGAAAAAAGCGCTATTTAGTTGGCAAGGATTAAATAACTCATCATTTCAGGGATATGACGCGACTGTCGCTCACAGAACGTCTGATCTCCAATCAATAAACTACTTGATAATTCCGGAAACTCAAATTCTATAGGCTCCAAGTTAGAGACCATTTCGTCTATTCTCTTATCAACCCCATATTATATTATCGATAAAACAGTATCCATTAGCTCCTCCTCCCCATTTCCTCGCTTGTTCCCCCCCCCCCCAAAGTTGATTCCTTTTGAGCTACATTGTCTAAGCACTGAATATCTACTTGTTTATTAATTTCAAATGGAAGTCGTTTTGATAGTTATCATTAGACCTTTAGCTGACTTCGGACTTCACAGAGAGGAGGAGGAACATCAAAGTGACAAAAGTCGAGAGGGGGGACAGAATAATGATTCACAGATGTAAAAGAGACAGACAGACACAAAGGCAGAGAAAAGGTAAGATAACACCTGTGGAGGTGGTCGAATATGACATACAGTGGGGTCATGGTAAATTGAAGTCAGAAGTCAACTGCCGGTTTATAGACTTTTTGCCCTATGGGTATTCGTTGCCCGGGGTGCACCACGTGGAGGTAAGTCTCTCGCACGCCCCAGTAGTGAATATTGAAATGCTGGGAATGAGCACATATTCAAATCGTTTTAGCACCCATTGTGTGCTGTGTAAGATTAAATTAGTGATTTTCTTACTTTAAACAACATTTAAGATTATTGTAAAAATTTCATTGTTCTTTAATATTCCCTTTAATATAACGCTTATTATTAATATATATATATATATATATATATATATATATATATATTCATTGAGAAAATACTATTATACATAGGGCATATCAAAATTTTTGCTGTTTTCAAACAAATCAATGTAATAAAACGAAATATGAGATTTTAATTTCCATTGCGCATTTTATATCAAATCCTTAAAAGCACTTATCTACGAATTACAGAACAAAAAGGGAAAATATAAAGATTAAAATCCTTTTAATGATTTTCCCCAAATGATAAAGGAATGTCAAACATCAGTTAAAATGATATGAGTTCGAGAGGGCGGGCAAGGAGGGAAGAGGTAGGAAGCTTAAATTACCGTGGCACCGAAAACGGGAAGACGGGGGTGGGGCGGGGTAATAAACCGCATTGGGTTTACAACAAATGATTAAAGCAAATACAGCGCGCTGGGTATCATTATTAGTTCATTTTGTAATGCTTATAAAACAAAGAGCACTTGGTCTACTCAATAAGGGCTGTGGTAGATGCACCCGGATTAGGATGATGGAAAGAATTACTATCGCATAATCGGGATGTCAAAGAGAGAGAGAGAGAGAGAGGGGGGGGGTTAGGGTTTTAATAGAATTTACGAATGTTCAACACAATCGGCATCTACTACCGATCGAGATCTTTTGAAACAGGAGAGATCACTTGCGTTGAAGGCAGTGCGTTTTCGAATCGGCCAGCATCGTTCAGCATTTCTCTCCTCAGATTCACAACCGAAAAATCCCCGTTCTTTCCTTTTAGCATGGCTGGAGTTCTCTCGTGGAGCAGCTAAATGCCTTGCTTTGAAGATTGAGCTCACCGAGACGTTAGAGCTTAAGTATCCGGCTTCAGAAATCACTGGAAGGTTAAAGGAGTCGAGAGAGTAAGTTGAATCAGTGAAAAAGCCAGAGGAGGCTGCTATTGGGGAGGAGACGGGACTTTCCTGTGCTGATATCGATTTTGTAACCATCACAGCTTCATCCTCATCGTCGAAAAAGTCGATGCTATCTCCTATGGATGGTATCTCGAGACTGATTGTCCGGGTCATTGACAAAAAGTCCCTCTGAGATAGAGAGGCCTCGGGCGATCGTTCAGCCGTAGCACGTGAAAGTTTACGAAGTTTGGCAAACTCCTTGTAAAAATTAAAACTTAAATTAAATTAGTCAATTTGATAATGGTAATACGGTTAAAAATAGATACTATCCTCTAAGTTGATTGCTTTTCATTAATATGTGAAAATATTAATTATTAATGAATAATATGATAACTATTTAACCTGTGTGTGAATCAGATTTAGAAACATCTAAACCGTTGTAATTCCCTCATAGCAATCCGCTGTGTGTTGTCTATGTGTCAAATAAAGAGCGACTCGCATTTTACAAAGACTCGTTGTCGATACGTTGAACCTTGCTGCATCAAATTCATTTCCAAACAATCCATTATTTGTTTAAATGGTTTTAATTAATTTAAAACTTTAATATTTGATGTGATTCTATTTAATCATTGAGATATGTGAATGATTAATCTGCTTAAACGAATTACTACCGATAGTAGGTGCTTTAATTGACAAATATTAAGATTACATGATTCTATTCACTGTATTTAGCGTTCTGTCGCATAATATTAAAAAAAAACAAAAAAACAAAAAGGGTGTGTGATAGACTTACCTCCACTTGGTGCACCCTGGACAACGTATACTCATACAGCAAAAAAGTCTATTAACCGGCACACTTTAAACTACCATTATCTATTGTATGTCATATTCGACTCATCTAACCTTTTTCTCTACCTTTGTGTCTGTCTGCCTCTTTTACATCTGTGAATCGCTTTGCTGTTCCCCACCCCTCGAATTTTTTTCTACTTTGATGAACCTTCCCTCTGTGAAGCCCTAAGTCAGCTAAATGGCCAATGATAGCTAACAAAACGCCTGCCATTTGAAATCAATAAAGTATCTAAGTATTTAAGCGTATTCTTACAGTGGCATTTAAATCCCGTTTGCGTTTACATTTCGATGGCGATGGCAAAGGAAAGGAGGCTGCGGTGGAGAGGAGGGGACAACTTTTTGTTCGTTGTTCAATGCTCGTGGAAGACGTATTTTTCACATTCCAGGCGCTATCATCCGAACTCCAGGCATCATTTTTCCTTTCACCCACATCTGTCCTGGCAACCTCATCGTCTCCATACTGTGCCAACCATTTCTTTTTCGGATTGAAAGAGGGACCACCATTCGGGTCTTCTCTAGGAGAAAGCAAGGCTGAGCTTGAATGGGAAGAAGAGGAGGAGGAGGAGGGACTAAATGGTGGTTGGGTTCGTGGAAGGCTTAGGTCCAGAGAGGCTTTGGAGGTCACTTCATCTTCTATACTAGTGGCAGCGGCCGCTGCAGCAGCAGCTTGTTTAGCATGGAAAGTAGCCAACGACTTCTCAAAGTGTTTTTCCACAGCCAGATCAGCTATATTCTGAGCTTCGAGGTAAGGACTTGACATAAAGGTGTCAAGACTCTCTTCTTCTCCATCGTACGTGTTTGTCAATTTCCAGACACGTTTGGGAGTGGTAGCTGCACCCTCGAGCAAGTCATATTCTCCCTTAAATTGTAAAGCAAAAAAGGCATAAATTCAAGTTCATTGTTATCGCGATTGTTGGTAGATTTTATTTGGAAATTAAGGCAGAAGAGGAATGCGCCTGTCTTTTGTTGGACGTGCCTTTGGAATGCGTTAAATGCATGCGTACAAATGATTGAACAGTCATGGCCGCCAGTCCCCATTATAGTTGAAAGAACGCACAAAACTTCCTTCTTCTTTCCCTCTACCCCACCTACCACCCCCCTCCCCCCCTCCCTCCCACCAAGTCTTATAAATTACGCATTTCAAAAGAAATAAACAGCTAAATTCAGTAGTAACATATGGTTCCAGGGTTAATAAAAGAACGCGGTTTCGCAATTAATTCGTTTTCATTCGATCTCTTGAAAGTCCGATTTAACAATGAAATGTCGAGAAGATAATTAGAGACCATAGCAAGAAGATGTTCCGTCTATTTGCTTCATATTCCATGCAGAATTTTGCTTAACTTATACCAAACTTGTGCTAGAACAAGTCGTATTGGGCAGCTTTGACAGGTATTAAAATTTCTGTTTTGCGGCTAGAAGTATTATATTATTTAACTTATCTATTATATAAAACTAAATTTATTTTATATTTCAGCTATCCACTTATTTTATTTTCCCTGTTTGTCAAATGTTAGATTTAAAATATTACTAATAAGGAACGCTATGATCTCTGATGTAGTTTTTAACTCTGCCACAATAAATTAAGTTTATTATTTAGCAGGTTTCATTTATTAAATTTGTAAAGACTGTTTTTATTTCACTAATGCTGGCTACAAATTTTAAAATTAAGTTAATTTCGAATGATTGATGCAATTTCTATTTTTTTCTTTCAACTATCATGACGTATTTACTAAAGATTTAATCGTACTAATGACCGATCGGTGTCATCAGGTATGTTCAAATTAATTACAATTAAAATTACCATCTATCCAGGTTAGAAGGAAAGAAATCACGATTTCTAACTAAAATAAAATAGCGCCATTGTTATTTATCATAAATAAAGGTGTCACTTTTTTATCCAATAAAATTTGTGCAAATGCCACGACAAATACCTCGCGTATTTTATACCAGAAAGGACAAATGACTCGGTTTGCTTTTGGGGTAAATAAACATTAAATAAAATGCATCGTAAGAGCACTTTTCTATCATTTGACAAAATTTTATTGGCTGACAGAGGAAAAATGAAGTGGTGAAATAGATAATTGAGATTTATTAACCAATCAATAAATTCTGGATATCGTAGACAGGAATTAATTTAGACATTTAAAATTTAGATAAATACAATACCAAACCCCATAGGCCATTTCCGGTAAGTGAAATAGAGCCCCCATGAAGAATAGGAAGAAACTTGTGAAATATATTTTTGATGTGCTGTTTTCAACTCAAACACACTACTTTCACATCAACTTCTCAGCGTTCAAGCACCTTTCCATGTTCAAAAATGATTGTTTTATACCTTGTCATAAATAATATTAACGATTAACGCGCTAGTCTATAAAGCCGAGGTCAGGGCAAGCAAAACTGTTTAAGTATAGTTAATAAGTGGGTGACACTGACGGAGGAGCCTCATGAGGGAACCCCTCTGTCCCAACATGAGCAACAACACGTTCTTTCCTAATCAAGTTAGTGTGATAAATACTTAGACAGAAAATTCTGCGCTTCTTTGTAAGGTGCACACATTTTTGAGGAAATTTATTTCCCTCCAATCTCTAAATCGGCAAAGAGACAACCGCACATTCCAACAGAGATACGGTAGAAAATGGTACCCCCCCCCCCACACACACACGTCTCTACGAGGGGAACTTGTTAATCTCATGGTCGCTTGCTGCGTACGTCGATTTTGCGAAAGAATGCACATTCTTTTGCAGGAATGAAGACAAAACAGAACTGTCCCGGGATGCGGACGTGCGCTCCTGCGCGCATAAGGAATGCAAAGGTGGTGCAGGCTATTGCATGCAATGAAGAAGGAAGGTAAGTACATTATATATAAACTTATGCACGCCGAATATATTTCTCAAAGGATGGTGCAAACGTAAGTGAAGCAAGGATACTTGAAGTACTGTCCAACTGTGTAGTATGACTCTATTCTATGCAAGTGTTTTCCAACAACCACACTGGAGAGAGGGTAGGCACCACGGTGTCATCTTAGTAAGAGGCTGAAGTTCTATCGTCTCCTTTTGTTAACTGGCAGCTTTGTCTACTGGATCATCAAAAGTGTTTACCAAGCTCGTGGCCACTGTATCCGAATGCTTATCGAAAATGAAATGCTAATCCATAGATTCTGAACACATTGAACAGTCACCCAAATGACAATCTATCTTAAGCAAAGTTATGATTTCTTTAGTGGGGTGTGTGAAAGACTTACCTCCACGTGGTGCACCCTGGGCAACGTATACTAATACGACAAAAAAAGTCTATAAACCGGCAGTTGCCTTCTGACATCAAACTGCCATGACCCCACTGTCATATTCGACTTCTTCCACAGTACTCACCTCACTTTTTTTCTACCTTTGTGTTTGTCTCTTACATCTTTGAAACACTCTTCCGTCCCCCCCCCTCTCGACTTTTTTTCAATTTGATGTTCCTTCCCCTCTGTGAAGTTTGAAGTCAACTAAAGGGCTAATGATAACTATCAAAACGACTGCCATTTGATATAATAATAATGATTTCTTTAACAGGTGTGGTGCATGTAGGATAAAGCAGAACTTACAGCTGATTTGACATGCAGATTACGAAGAGCTTTGGAGAAGTGATCCTCAGCATCGCCGAATTGATGAATCACTACTCGTGATCGACGTCCACGCTCACTCGCCCTTGAATTTCGTCTGATTGACTGTGACTGTACACTGAAAGTAAATAACGCGGGTATTGTAAGCAGATAGCTAGGTCAACGGGTTGCTTGTGAAACAATACAGAAGTTGCTTCCGGGATGCAGAGAAAAGCTTCTGTAGTGCTGTTTAATTAAGAGTATCAGATGACCAATAAGTCCAATGGGCAAAAACTATTTTCTTTTACCAAATTATGAGGGAATTTAATCAAATCAAGTGAGGAATGATGTCTATTTATCAAGATTTAGTAAAATTACATTTTAGACCTCGTAAGTTAGACAAAAGTTCCAAACGTGAGCTTAAGAGTAAGGCTGAAATATAGGGGAAACAAATTTTCATATTTTTATTCGGTAAAATTAAACTCTAAAGCCAAAAAAACAACTTTCAAATTGGACACATCAGACGTTAAAATAATGTTCAGCATTGGGGTGTGCGATAGACTTACCTCCATGTGGTGCACCTT
>UZAE01012117.1:22003-60833 GCA_900617975.1 Rodentolepis nana
GTAGCAATCCGCCACATATGTAATCAACTACTCGAGAATATGGAAATTACTTTGGGGACGGATTTTTTGACCATTTTAGCAGGAAATTTGGAGTAATGACTAATGCTTAGAAACCAAAGAATAGACAAGGCCGTATCCGAATCGAGTAAACTGATTTCATTAATGAAATAAATAAAGATGTGGTAGCACAGTAAAGTGTTAATTTTCCCAAATACACTTCTGGTCTCAGATCATAGAAATTGCCTCACAGATCGATAGTAAGCGGCATGAAGTTGAGTGTATATCAGCAGGCTGGCTCCTACTTTAACCCTTTCCGCAGGCTGGAGAGCTTGTTTTCGTTGGGGCTAACGAGGTTGCGAGACTGAATCAATGTATTCAGTAGCAAAGTGCTTGGTGGCTTAAGCCTGTGTACTAAATGAAGCTACCTCTTACCAACTCCGAAGAGTTAGTTACAGATTAGGGGAAACATAGATAGACTAAATTAGCTAGGCTCCGTGTTTAGACGACGATACGAAACCGCAGGTTATACGCAGTCTGACTAATGTGGTCACGTTCAGACTGAATAAGTATTTGGTCTAAATAACCTCCACCCCCCCCCCCCCCCCACAANCCCCCCCCCCCCCCCCCCCCACAATCGGAAGCCACGATATACACAACGGTTAAAAATGGGCAGTTTTTAAGTCCAATAAACCTCGCTTCATCAAGTGTCTATATTCGTCCACACCGGAGTGCATCCTAGGCAATGTATACGCATACGGCAAGAGTACATAAATCGGCAGTTGACTTCAAACTACTAGAACCCGACTGCATGCTATATTCCACCACTTCCAAAAGTACTCACCTTACCTTTTTCTCTACCCTTTGGTCTGACAGTCTATTACAAAGAGCATTCAATCAAATAGGACCCAGTACTATAACTCAACCGTCCACATTTAGAACAGTACTTTGGAAGAGATAGATAGAGGCAATTAATTCTCATTTACTAATAAAAATATATATATATATATATATGCACATATTTAAGGCAATCATTTACAATAAAGAGAGTAATTTCAGTTATTCGCTATCACTATCAAGGAGACGAGCTCTCTTAACCGTTCCTGCGTTTTGGTTCGCCACCTCCTTGTCACTACCACTGTCATCTCCACTGTCACCGAAAATATTGTCTGCAACACCGTGACTGCTACTGCTACTACTGCTGCGACTACGAGCGGCGCGCCTCTTTCTACCGCTTCCACGCTTTATTGTTGTGTCTCGACGAAGATAATCTTCGTCCGAAGTGTTGTCACTGAGGGAGCCCAACGCCACATGCTGCTCTGGTTCTGGTTCCTCCCCCTCTTCCTCCCGCACTTTAGCCAGCTTCTGGAGTCTAATCCTTGCTTCATCATCTTCACTGGAGCTTCCAGATGAAGTATCTTCATCACTGATCATAGCTTTGCTCACAACACGACCCCGCTGACGGGACGCTGCAAACTTTTCCTCATCACGATGCTTATGATGACTGGCACTGGCAGTAGACTTTCGCTGACGCTTCGGCTCAGAGGTTCGGGCTCTCTTTGTGGAAGAGCGTTTCGTCTTCACTTTCTCATCACCACCTAGTCCTTCAGGATTATCATCAAAGCTGCTGTTATCTCCATCGTCTATAAATTCGCCATCAGCATCCAACCGTCTCTTTCCATTCTTGCGTCGCTTCTCCTACAATAGATGAAACATTTAAAAATGAAATGCAAGTGAGTCGTGAAGTATACCTCATTCGCTGCCAAAGCTGTTGTGAAAGTGAGCTGTTTGGCCTTTTCGAGCAATAATTCCCGAGTCTCCTCTTTCTGCCGCTCACGTTCCAGACGAAGGGCCTCTTCCTGGGCTTGAAGTTCGGCCTGCTTTCGTCTCTGCTCCTCACGATCTTCCTCCTGTAACATAGGGGCAATGAAAGTAATGCAATTAATTCGAAAAACCCTCCCTCAATAAAAATGTCATGCTTATAAAGATTCTCCATTATGAGCCAGCTCGAGATTAGCATTTAACGTATATTTCATCACCTGCATTTCCCATATCTCAAGCGCCCACAGAACACTCTATCTCCCTTAGTTTCCTAGCCCTTCCCAAAATAGATGCTAATGAACCAGCTTTTCGCTACTCCTTTTTCTCTTTCTCTTTAATTGTATCCTGTTGTTACTCGTACACTCGAGATCCTCTCCTTTAATTTTGCCCTTCCTCCATTCATTTGACCACGATTCACACACACCCCATATATGGCAGCTGGTCAAATAAACCCTCGATTGTAAATAGCCCTTCTCTGAAATCCAGTGTATATAGACAGGGGAACGCAAGCATAAGTATTAGGTTCTAAAACCCAACACCAAGACTCATATCCTCACCGGAATTAGCTACTTAAGAAAGGGTTACTATGACTTATTACTAGAGATTAGTTTGAAGGCGGATGCTGATAAGTAGATTCTCATGCATAATCGATCTAAAAAGAAATTTAAAACAAACCTGTCGTTGACGGAACAAGCGCTCCTGTTCCTCACGTGACTTTGCACGATCAAGATGGTATTTGGCTTGACTCAGAAGATCCTGACAGGCTTGAGCCTCCTCCAGGGACACTGACTGGTGAACAATTTCACTAGACTTCGAAAGATACTCAAATGTACTAAAGAGAAGAGAAAAAATAATTAAGGCACATGATTTATGAATAGAAACTTGGGATAATTTCATTAACTTACCATCGAGCCATGCTGAGATCAGAGATAGCTTCACAGACGGCCGCAAAACTGCTAGCCTCATCTTTCAGCACCAAAACAGCCATTCGTTTTTGCACAAGAGCCAAATTGAAAGTTAACAGAGGATCCCATGGTTTTACATGTCGAGCCTGTTTATATAATTCAAGGTAAGAGTTAGAAGTTATCACGTCGCAAAGAAGGCACAATGCTAAAGCATTTTAACATACCTTCAAAAGTACAGATTTACACTCCTTTAGCTGATTGGCTTTGAAGTATGCACGAGCCAAATAAAGTAGAAGCTCAGTGTCATTATCCTTTTTGAACTTACGAATACAGTTTTCGTACTGAAATAAAAGTTACATTTAAAATAAACCAGTAAAAAGTATACAAAAGTCTGTATCATATGATTCCCACCCTTTCTCGGCCTCAGAATATGCCATCTACTCGTTCTAAAAATTAAGTTGGACTGTCAATGTATTTAAAAATCGAAGAGAAATGAGGGAGGTAGGTAGATTATGGCGAGGTGGTGATGTCTAATCAACGTGTGCGGATGTGAAAATGCGTAGAAAGGCTGGATAAGGTACGACTTGTGTTGCTCGTGAGTCACTGTAGCATGTAGGATAAAGACCTAAGTTATGGTGTGTGCTCTAGAAACATCTCCTATCCTAGACTTGATCAGCTCATAAAATTAATAGTTTCCAGCTCTTTGATTAACACCCACCATTTGGATGGCTGCCGTGAATTGTTTTTGCTCGATATAGACATGGGCAATGTTCATCCAAACATCCGGGAAGTCCGCTGTAGCCTCGCGTACCTGGGCAAAAACGTCGCGAGCCTCATTAATGAAGCCCTTGTGGGCGAGAACACAGCCGATTCCATGCGCAGCCCAGATGTTACGAGGATCAGCGCTCAGCACGACCTTGTAGCAAGACAGTGCTCGTTCCTCGTGACGTTTACGGCGATCCTTGTTCTCACGAGCCTATTTAAAGTGGGAAGGGGGAATGCGTACTGCCATGTTATAACGCATATACGTTATCAAAACATGATTATAGTTAAGAACAAAAAGCTTATCGACACAAAAACCAAAGAACTTGCAAGTTTTTAACTTACTATCCATTAACTAATAGGCATACACATATAAGGACCACCTAATATTACGGAATGTAAATGGAAATTTATAAACATGATTTAAGAATGTGCATTTGAAAGTGCATTTTAGCGCACTTGAGTTGTGCAACAAAAACAACATTGATATAGAAGTTGTTTTAGAGCATTGGCATAACAAATATAGAAATTTCACTAACGACCAATGGGATACAACACTCTTTCTCGTGACCCGATGATCAAGGACTAAGTTTCCCAAACGTGCATTTTAAATCAGCGAAATGTTACCTTAACCCGTTTACGATATTTCTAATATTAACAATAAAACAATCACTTTGTAGAAATCTGAAATAAAAGATTAAAGTGACGACTACAAAGTGGGAAGAGCCAATACGAACACGAATTAAAATGAGAACAAAAGACATGCATTAAAGCAGATTAGTAGAGGAAAATAGGTGAACTGAGGTTCAAATGATTGCCCATTTCACACAACGCAAATCAACAACCGATGTGCTTTGAGAGCAAGAAAATTGACACAATACTGTAACGCGTGTGGCAACGTGCAAATTTCAGATTTATTTGTTTAGATTACCAATAATTACGCTAGACGCCTCGGTAGAACTCAAAATGAACCCATTTACCCTAAAGCCACGTTAAGCAGGCAACGTCGAAAAGTTAAAGAAATGCTGTGATCAGTCCTATAAAAAAACGTGAACTATCAAATATTAACAACTCATCCAAACTACATAGCATCAGCAGGCACTAAGAGGGATGGGTGTATAAATCGAAACACCAAATCTCCATTTGAAAATGAGATTTAGGGGACCCAAATCAAGCAATTCGATGAGAATGGGGCAGAACTTACAAGTATTCTCGAATTAGAACTATATCATATATACGTTCATTTTGCACTAGCAAGGTTAGTCAAATTAGTAAGCCAATAAAGGAAATAGTATGAGTGCCAACCAGAGCTCCATTGGCAGAGGATCGTTGGTGATGATGGTGGAGTGAGCGTAGCCAAACATTTCCAAGAGTAATACGGCAGTAAGCATCGGCAAGATACTTGGGCTGACGAATGATGTGGTCGAGCTTGCGTTGAGCAGCCTCCACTTCTCCCACAGTCAAATGAAGTTGTGCCAACAGACTCCAGGCGTCAGGGTGGTCAGGACTCACATCAAGCACCTCACGGAACCATAAAGACGCATCCCGAAGTTGACCCCTATCTCGAGCAATGCAGCCCAGACGCAAATAACCTAATAAAAGACTAAGTGTCACTGATAACAATGACTGGTAAGGATATGATTAAATGCGAACGAACACATACAGTCGACATAGGCAGGATGCTGCAGGAGGATGGATTTGTAAATTTCCTCAGCCAAGTCAGAACGATTTTTGGCCTCATGAAGACGACCCTGATTGTACCGGACTGTAATGGTAAGATCGTGATAGTAGTTATCAATAGAACCGGTGCTGGTCGATTCGGCAGTACGACGATGCAGCTCCAGAATTGCATTGGATGTAACTGTGCTCACAAGTGGTGCGGGAGGCTTCAAACGAGATGCGACTCGGTCTGTGCTTTCTTTGTCACCATCTTCGTCACCTATGACATCTTGTAGCTGTTCTTCACGAATGCGATCGAGCGCACGGGTGAGGAATAGCTATAGAGTTGAAAATTCATTGTTAATCTACTTTGATAACCTATAAGCTGTAAAAATATATCAATATTGAAGTAAAATATCTTCCATATCTAACTGGACATCCTATATGATCATTAGTTCTCGGGAACAAATCACAAAAAGCATTAAAATTTCTACTGGTGATACAGCAACCAATCACTTCCCCTAATTACTTTCACTGCAAGCTGTTGAAAGAAAGCCTTCACAAAAACAGCATAAATCTTTACGTTATTTTGGCGTGACTCGAACCGAAAATGATTAACTTTGAAGAGTAGACCAATCGACATTCAAGTCTTCCCCCATATCCTTAGAAAGCTTGCAAATTAATCAATGGCATGCGTGGACAACTGGGTAAGAGAATTTTTAAATCAGTACATTTAAAAGGAAACAAGCAAACAGAGAGTATAAAAAATGTCGAAGGTTAAGAATAACAAAAACCAGCACTTATTCCGACGCACCAAAATACATTCTCCATAAACACAAATTATCACTGCGATACTAACCTCAGATTTGTTAAAGTCACCTTTCATGAAGTAAAGAACACCAATATTGTTTAGAATCTCCGGAGATACGTCCAACTGAACATTATCGAGGATGGTGAGAGCATTAAGGTAGGCATTAAGAGCCTCTGAAACATCATTTTCAAGGAGCTGGGCGTATTCAATCCACGCCTCAACGTCATCGGGTTGGCTCTCCGTTACTTGTTTGAAGAGTTGCTTCGCTTGTGCCTGTTTATCTAACTTATTGGACTGCGCATAGAGGCTTCCCAGGATTTTCAACGTCTCATAGTTTTTTGGATATGCTTTAAGAACCTTCTCGAAAGATATCGCAGCCTACAATTGGATATTGAAAGCGTAGGACCGTTTCAAAATAGAAAAAAAGAGTCATAGTGACAACTTACATGCTCGAGGTCCTTTCGGTGGAGATACATTTGCCCGAGACCATAGAAAGGGAGCAAAAAGTTTGGAGAAGCGAATTGTGTAGCGAGGTAATAATACTGGAAGGCTTTATCATAGTTCTCTTGAACGTGGAAAGCCCGAGCCATTTGGTAACAACTCTCGGCTCTCATCGCCTCGTTCTCTGTACCATGGAAGGCGTGAGTAGCGAGTTTGTGAACCTTCTCATATTCTTTCTTGTAGAAAAAATGATCGGCGAGATGATTTAAAACCATGGGATTTGTCGAATCAATATTGTAGGCTCGAGACAATTTTTGAACGCCTTGTTTGATAGATTCTTGGGTTTTTTCATTAAGATCCAGAATAGCCAAGCCAACTAAAGCATCAACACATTCAGGATCCAAGTCTAGAGCTCGTTGAAATGCGAGTCGTGCTTTCTGTACGTTACCAAGACGAGCATAGCAATGTCCAATTCCAACACGAATAGTTGGTGATGCATTTGGATGGAGCATTAGAGCCTTCCGATAGAATAAAAGGGCGTTTTTGTATTCCTGCTTGTTGAAAGCTATACAGGCTTTGCCCAAATAGGCCTGAATGCAGGGATTTCCTTGATTTAAGACGAAATTTAACTGACTGTCAGCATGACTCCACTTTTCACCCTCGTAGATGAAGTAAAAAGCGCGTCCTAAAAGATGTTTTTGATCATACATTGCTATTCGATCGGCTGAAGTAAAGAGAGTTGCTGCTCTAGAGATGAGCTGAGTACGCTTCTCCTTGTTGGACTCTTTTGAAGCTTTTCTCCCACAGTAGTTAGCAAGCATGTCTAGAAGTTGAAGGAAATCATTTTCATTATATGGAGTAAGAGTAGATACGTTTTGTTTCGCTTCTTCAAGAACTTTTTCAAAGTCGTCATAGTTTTTCTTTTTATAGTAAGCGAGTGCAATATTGATCCAAACAGGCAGTGGGGCCACTTCTTGCAAAAGAATACTAACGACTTCATCGCTTTCAGGCAATGCGTTAATATCAAGTTCAATAACTTCATCACCACCGCGCAATGGGATTTCTATAGTACCACAGTTTTCATTCTGAGGAAAGCCAGATATATTTGATGTTATTCCAGCGGACTGTATATCCGACATCTATAAATGAGAAGATTCCCAGATATTAAAATTTACCACTTGACATAAAATACAAATTAAATGAAAATTAGAATATAAATGGAAAAATTACACTTAAAGACAAATGATACTTACATTGCGAATATAGTGTCACAGAAAGAAGAACTAAAACAAATATAATTGTTTCTATAATAATAATTGTTATTATATTAACCGATAATATGATTATTCCTGGAAATTGAGCAACAAAGTAATTTAATCTGCTAAAACGATTCACTCTCGCTTTACCTCAATCTAGAAATATAAAAATAATTTATTAAAGGTTTAATTAACACGCATCGTCTTTTGAGCACCAAGTCATTTTGAAAAAATCTTCTCATAATTTTGTGAAGCCTCTATTAAACGGAATTCTATTTATTTTCCCTTTTGTAAACTATTACCAAATGTAAAATTAATAAAAATTTTTCATGATATATATTTATATGGATATATATCGGATTCCATTGAGTAACATTAATTAAAGTTTTAAAATTTCGATTTTATAATTGAACCAGATATTTTACGATATTATTGTTTTGCATATTTAAAAGGCCATGTTTTAGAAATTAAAGTGTCAGTTAGTTATGTTATTTTACGATTACGATCGCAAATCTATTTAACTTTCATTAACTCATCTGATTAAATATTATACTTATTACTTCCCGTTTTATATAAAAAAGTAAATATATTAACTAGCCATGACCGATTTCATTCTTAGTATAATGAAAACCTATATTGCCCTAATTTGAGTTACCTGCATGTGCAAAATGATATGCATAACAGTTGCACAAAGTAGAAGTCGAAAAGCTGTTCAAGTAAAGTGCATTATACTAAACGATGTAGTTTCTATCGAGTAAGGAAGATAAAGTTGAGTGAAAATGCTATTTAAGTGTAAGAACAGATGATTGGCAGTGGCGTGTCTGTCATGGTGCATATGAGTGGAAATACCAAGAAAATGTATGTGAATTGATCAGACAAGGTTGTAATGCAAATATACTTTTAGATAAAAAGAACTAAATACGGAAAAAAGAGAATCATATGCTCTTCTTAAACTGACAGTGTGGAATTCAAGTCATTTGAAACGTTAAGTGAAAAATATCAGTCTTATTCTTATATTGCCCACATATTTTGTTAGCTGATTATTATCTACATAGAAGTTGTCAGCTTAACCTGATATATTTTAATTGAATCATGCCATTGTAAGCATAAGTAAAAATGAAGAGCCTAAGAGTTAATACTGCAATGACAATTTTTAACGTGGTCTCTGGAACGTATTATTTACGATTAAGTTATTACCATGAAGATCATTACAAGTGCGTTATTAAAGATGGGGACGAATGAAATTACATATTTAAAAGTTTGGATTAATAAAGCAAATTAAGCCGTGTCGTAGGGCTTAGCATATAAAGTTGCTAAGTCCTCTAAAAGGACTGCCGAACCTAAAGAAGGGATATGCCTACATGAGTCAAAATATAAACAGTAAACTTAAATAAAGCAACGACCCATCTTTTATTTGGATAATAGCCTATCATGAATGAATGAAATTTTGATAATTTAGGGTTTCTATTAAACTTTTAATGAAATTGCTATGGAAAAATTCTAATTAGTGTAAATTAAGATTTAAATAGAATATAAACTGAGGTAAATACGAATGAAAACAGGTTATGAGTGAAATTCAAACCTAGTTTTCTATTTAATGCATTATATGATTTCTACATTATAATTTACTGAAAACTTGAATTTAATTATGCAACTTCCCAAAACCCTTTACGAATGTTTATTCTAAAGACGATCTTTTATAAAAGAGCAACCCCAAGGAGCCAGTTCGTTTGGCTGATCGGATTATACCACAATTTTCTTTATCTAGACTCAATATTTATTTCATGGTAGCCAGTATACTGGGTGAAACGATGAGCGTTAAAGTTGTAACGTCTAAATTCAGAGAGGAGAACAATAACCTATGAACAATCGTAGCTATATAATTACTAAAATATAGTAAGATCAAGTGTGATTTCGCCATTTGATAGGCCTGGCCGACAATCCAACAATTCTTTAAATATTATTTCATATTCAACGAAAATGCTCTTATCTTATATGCAGGAGCTTTTGATGTCCACAATTTTAAGCAGCAGCATTAAAACAATAGGAAATAACTCTATCAGCCTTAGTTCTTAATAAACACAGGAGTGTTGGAGCGTCTGAATCGATTCATTCGTAAAAGGAAAGAAAAGATGGCGTTTAATTGTTTCCATTTTAACTTTTTGTCAAATAATAGTTATTCAGCGAGAAATGTTTTCTACATTTCTTAAATCCAAAACCTAGGACTATATATATATAATCTGTGAGGCCATCACAAATATGACGAGTTATGATTCAAAATAAAAAATAACTACACAAAAATGACCGGAGTGTACAATGTAATTTCACATAATATGTTCATAATTATGAGCATATTTAGCTGTTATCTTTTTCATTCAAAGACGCATAAGATGTGGTAATGATAGAATAACATAATACACAATGTTTTCTCTTTTTTGGTATAAAATTACCATGAAGCTTATGACAAGAGTGGTAAAATTTTTAGCGATTGAACTTGGTAAGTCAAGTGAATAACGACAGTTTCATGACGTTTAGAATTCGCAGCGTTTTATTTTGAGAAATTATTTAATTAAAATCTATGTTACAAAATCGGTTAATTTATACTGCGTACAATGCCTAGAAGCCCTATGGTTACGTATCGATATAAATTAATTTGTATGTTTTACCCTATGACTGAAAACTTAACCTACAGGCGTAATAGTTTGCATTACTACCAGTTTCATTTACCTTGATGGGGAACGTGCATACCTCTGGTCCTAATGAGGCTCTTATTTTGTCTGGTAATCTAAAATTCGATCGTCTTATTAATTTTATTAGGCGGACTGGGATCTTCGGGAGTTAAAGTAATAGTTGGTGGTTGGGGATGGTCTTGGTGGTGTCTCACAGATGTACAACGGTGGGATATGATTTTTAAATAATATTGTCAGGCTTTCCCTGTCGGTTATGACACTGAACCCCAAATGTGAAGACGTTGAAACTCTGGAAGGTGTGGCAGTTACCGTGACCGGTGTCGCTCAAGTGAAAGTAATGAATGAGCCCAAATTTTTAGAAGCTGCCTGTGAACACTTTCTGGGGAGAAGTACTAAGGAAATTAAAGAAACTATTCTCCATACATTGGAGGGTCATCTTCGCTCAATTCTCGGCACACTCTCTGTTGAGTCTATTTACAAAGATCGTGAGATTTTCGCCCATTCTGTACGGGAAGTTGCGGAACCTGATGTTGCAAAAATGGGTTTAGAGCTCTTATCTTTCACAATCAAAGATCTTAGCGATCGGGTTCAGTATTTAGATTCCCTTGGGCGTGGACAGATTGCCTACGTGAGACGAGATGCTGAGGTTGGTGTTGCGGAAGCAGAGAGAGACGCCGGAATTCGAGTAAACTTTTCAATTCATTCCTTTTACAGTTTTGATTTTTAGATTCTAAATGTTTCCTGTTTATTTAGGAGGCGGAATATGACAAAGAGCTAATTGATGCTCGTTGTTCCGTTGATGGAGAGATTGCAGAATTCCAGTTCAAGTTTACTACTATGAAATCAAAATTTGAGCAGGAGATTAATGTGGCCACAGCTGAGGCGGAATTGGCATACGAGTTGCAAACTGCAAAGGAGCAGCAGTCGATTCGAGCCGAGGAGGTGGAAATTGAGGTGGTTCAGCGTCGTTTACTAGTTGAAATCGAGCACGAGGAAATTTCGCGCTCACAACGAGCTCTTGAACATACAGTTCATCTTCCTGCAACAATTGAGGCTTCTAAAACACAAATGGTTGCTCTAGCTGAACGGTGAGAACTCTTCATTGTTTACTCCTATTCATCTTTTTTTGTATCCACAGTTGT
Source organism: Rodentolepis nana (assembly GCA_900617975.1). Classification (NCBI taxonomy): domain Eukaryota; kingdom Metazoa; phylum Platyhelminthes; class Cestoda; order Cyclophyllidea; family Hymenolepididae; genus Rodentolepis; species Rodentolepis nana. Next base: position 33,488 of record UZAE01012117.1, read on the forward strand.
CCTTCATTACTCACATAATTTCTTGATAGCAAGACATGGTGTCCATAAAATTTTTTTTAAAAGCCTTTAGATTTGTGAACTTAGTGTCTGAATTTCAAAATATCTTAGTTTTTAAACACCCAGTAACTTTTATAATTATACTTATTGTTTTCTGAATAAAATGCTTTCGCATTTTGGAGTCATTTTTCACGAGAAACCAATTGCCTCCGATTGTTTGTCATTAAATATTTCGAACTCATCTGTCTTAATTACAATTTTCTTTGGTACCTTTTAGTCATCTAATTTGACTAAGACCAGATATGCAACTAACCCCGCAGTGAGAAAAATGGGTTCGAAAACCCTGAGCGCGAAGGTGTCTTTTCGTGTGCTACTTTGTTTTTATCTTCCTCATCTTCTACATTCACATTTCAGTGTACGGTTTTGACAAGTCATGTCGGAACGTCATAGTCAGCACCTGGAAAGTGACAAATAATCTTATTCTAGAGTCACGTCTAACGTTTGTCCTGTGGTTAACATGCTTTTTGCGGAATACTTATCGTTTAATTTTCATTATCCATGGACTTTCATTCATATATATTATTCCTATCGGCTTGAGATTAGATTATTACTGTTGGTGATGATCAGGGAAGAATCTAATCACTTCACACTTTCTTTGCCTGAAAGCTATCGCTATGAGTGATCGGGAACACATTGATCAAGCACCACGCAAATACCTTCAATTTGATCGATGAATGTAGTCAATATCCTGAGACCTGACCTTGAGCACATGTATGACTTATCAGTAAGCTGCATTTGAGAAATGCATTCTTACGTATCGTCTGAACTATGTTTACTTTTGTCCTCTCAATATTCCTTTGTGTTTGGGTTTTCCTTTTTATAATATTCTAGGTATTTTGATCTAAATAAGCCTATTATAGATCATCTTATTGATGAGTCAACTTAATATGAAAGCCCATAAAGTCTCTGAGACACGAAAGATGGGAGAACGGATCAACAAGCATTTTTATTTATTTATAACAAATGGCAGGCGTTTTGATAGTTATCATTAGCCCTTTAGTTGACTTCGGGCTTCACAGAGGGGAGGGGGAACATCAAAGTGAGAAGAATTCAGGATGGTGAATAGAAGGGTGTTTCAAAGATGCAAAAGAAACAGACACAAAGGCTCAGAAAGGGTAAGATGAATACTGTGGTAGGGGTCGAAAATGACATACAGTGGGGGTGATGGTTGTTTGAAGTAAGAAGTCAACTGCCGATTAATAGACTTTTTTGCCGCATGAGTATACGTTGCCCAGGGTGCACCACGTGGAGGTAAGTCTATCGCACACCCCGGGATCAACAAGCATAAAGAATATAATGGGAATCCACCGTCCTTCGACTCAGAAAGATATCCCTGCTTCTCTATGTTCGATTTGTCCACTCATCATACGAGCAAGTGTGTCCATACTTGCCTCGGCTTGTCCTCCTCTTAGTCCAGTTATTTATTGAGGATAGCTTATGTGGGGGTATATTGAGTTGATGCAAGGAGTTTCAGATGAAGAATTTTAGTCTCCCTAGAATCTGGATATTACAATTCTTACATTAAGGTTGTTGTAATTCGAGATAGACTCTTTAATAAAACAACTTTTCGTTTTAGCGAGAAGAAGATTATGGAGGCGAAAGCGTCAGCGAACGGTATAAGGATGATCGGATCGGCCAATGCGGTTGCCCTCGAGGCTTTAGGATCGGCAGAAGCTGAAGGAGTTATTGGAAAGGCTAATGCCTTCGCACACTTCACAGACGCCTCAAAACTCGCTTCAGCTCTTGAAGTTCTTCCCACCATTGCGGCACAAATTGCACAGCCTCTTGCCAACATTAAGGAAATTATCATTCTCTCTGAAAATGTTGCTAGCAGTACTGGAATTGATGAGTACGTAGAGACTGCCAAGTCCCTTCTGGGAAATGTCCTACCGCCAGACATTATGAAACAGTTCGCATCCGTTCAGGTGGGTAATACGGCTTTAGCTTCTCTTAACAAAACGCAAGGGATTGACTGAAAACATATGAAACTGCTAAACGTTAAGGAAGGTAAATGTAAGGAGTGCTTAAATGAACGTTGGAACTGAAGGTAGGCAACTTCTAACTTTGTAGCTTTAAAATTAGCTCCTTGTTACGGGAATGGTAAAGAACGCATACAACAAAAGTGAGATCCCTACAATCCTATTGTTAAAGTAAAAAACGGTAGTTGACCAGTGAGCAGGAATGATGGCATCCCAGCTCCACTTTGTTAGGATATTGTAAGCTGTTTACTAGCATGTTAGATTTTTCTGTTATTCGTCCTATGGTAGATAGTGGAAATAAGGGACCAGTCAAAAACATGAATTTGCATTTTGGGCGAATCATTAAATTTTAAATGACTTTTAGGCACCTTGTCTGACCGGTGATAGATTATGGAAACTACATATTAGCTTATTAATCGGATAATACGTTGTCACTAGCCTACGGGTATTTGAGAGCAGAAAGAACTTGAGGTTCCACAGCTGTGCCTTTCTTTTTTAGAAGTTGCAGTCTTAGTGGAACAAATATAGTATTCTTACTCTATCATTGAGAGCTACATAGAAGAACTTAGAGAGAAGGCGTCTTGCTGCTCAGGTTACAGTGATTAAATAGACGTGATAACTTAATTGGAGTGATTTGAATGGTGTCGTTTATTGTTCGCGTACACTAATAACACCTAATCCACCATTCGGAAATGGTAATTTTCGATGTTATGTATTATCTTTTACCTACCCAACGCAATACCATTTTTAAATGTCAACGTATCACCTGTAGAGTACAGAACACGTGTTGTCGAGGTTAATAGTTTTTTTTCAAATTTCAGAGCAATCTCCATGGAGCTGCGTGAGCGTAGTGTTAAGTCCTTCCATTCCTTCTTTTTTTGACAATCGTGTACCTTTGCTTTCTTATTCTTTTATTTTAGAAAGAAATAACAGATGAATTTGTTACCGAGTCGTATTTATTCTCAAATGTTTGGTAGGAGTGTTGCGGTATATGATTTGCGCTTACCATTACTATTCGAAATGACTAAACCTCCCGTCCTATTTACTTAAAGTAACTGACAATCACGACTATTCATCCAGATATCAAATTTTTCTCCAGATGAATAGTTCAGGTATTGGTGTTGTGTCGCAGAACCCTATTAGCGCTCATTACTGCTATAAATTGGAGTACCCATTAGCATTATGATGCTGAGAAAAATGCTTGGGGTGGATAGGTTCCCTTCCTAGAACCTCTACATTGCTATTTCCACTGAAGTAGATGTGAGATTAACAGATTAAGTCTGTTGACAAAAGCCTTAAACGGCAACATTAAATCAGAGGAGAAAAGGATGTTTGTCTATTTGATAGCGCCGCTAATATAATGAGTGACACTTAAAATTCGTCCCCTGCGAACTATGACGACTTAAGTAATCGAAAGCTGCAGTAATTAAGGTTCACTGAACAAGTTGCAAGTCCAGATAGAAAAAATTTGTTAGCCAATGGCATCTAATTGAATTACTTAAGAGATTTTAAGTATACTGAATCTAAAAAGTTCGAGTATACGGTGGTCAAAGATATCAAACTTTCTGAACCTTGTGCTATTATGCTTTAGTGTTACTGAACTAAAATGTTTTAAAGCTGACCTCAAGTTTGCGTGCCTTAGGCCCGTTCTAAATGTAAGATATAGTTAGTTGGAACTGCATCAGAGGGGAGGGAGTTTGGTACTTCTACTAGACTACACGAGTCCGAGAGTAGACGGAGATACCTAGGCCTCTGATAAGATGATGAAAAGTTGAAATTGAAACTAAATGTCACGATCCTCAGAAGAAAAGTACTGTTTAACTATTGTCTTGTACGAGCAGAGGATGCAACGGTTATGCATCTCACATTAGTTCATCAATAAAGAATGTAATTGATGCTTGTTTGTAATAGAAAAGTCTACACGACGACCACCCACGGGGAACATTCGAAAGTCGATTTGAATATGACCGTTTTGCCGATGCAAACGTTAACTCATTTCTAAACAGGCATCGAACTATTTTGACACGGGAACCGAATACATTTATGAAATTTTAAGGCCATATACGTATACTCATACGGCAAAAAAGTCTATAAACTAGCAGTTGACTTCAAACTGCCATGACCTTACTGCATGTCATATTCGACTACTTCACAGTACTCACCCCACCTTTTTTCTACCTTCGTCTTTGAAACACTCTTCTGTCCCCCCCCCCCCACTCTCGACTCTCTTTCACTTTGATGTTACTTCCTTCTGTGAAGCCTGAAGTCAACCAAAGGGCTAATGATAACCATCGAAATAACTGCCATTTGATATAAATAAATAGATTAAATTGCAACCTCCAATGCATCGCATCGCCAAAGTAAACGTCGATTTTTGGTCTTCTTACTGTTGGGGTGTAGGGCATTAATACAGCCCTTACTGCGTTATCGATTTAGTTGCATCTAAACATATTTCGAGCTCTTAAAATGTGCAAGGAGTACTTATGTGCTGAACTAGTACGTTCTCATGTTAAGCAGCAACCATCATTTCAATGAGCTAGAAAAATCTAATTCAAATACAAAATCGATAATTGGTCAAATAAGTGACAAAAAAATAAAGGAAACCAAGCTAATACTCCATCTACTTTCGTCTTAAAGAAACTAACATTCTTTTAACTACGTTTATAAACCAACTAAGGTTGACTAAAAAACTAAACAATCTTAGCTCTCGTTTTCAACATTAAAACAGACCACGAATAACCAAGTGGTAAGTTACATTAACCTCAAACTATTTTATTGGTTGACTAAAACATGAAACACACCTCATGTGAATCCGGGCTACAGAAAGATAGAATTCAGGCAGAAATATATGTATTACTTATTATCAAGAGCAGCAAAATAGAGAGGGTAACCTTGAGACCTACGGCTAAATTAGTTACTGCAAAGGCTGTACACAGTGAGTCAGTCTAATCAAAGGCAGGTGGAAAAGATTGACAACTCTCCTTATATCAAATTCGCAAGAAGGCTGTTAGCAAAAGCCATTGGGCGTATAGATGGATGAGGGACCTCCTTGAAGCTCGTGAATTCTGGTTTCATAGCACCAGGCTCGTGAGACCCTTTGAGGACAATAAAGGCACCTTTGTTCCCCGTGATATCGCAGTAATTTGGAGCGGAGAATACAGTTATACATCGACCACCATGTGCTACCTCATAACCCTGATCCTTAACCTCATGACTTCGAATTATGTAGTCGAGGTTGTTGCGTTCACAAAAATTCAACGTGACATCAGGACCGAATTGGCATCCAACGCCGCGTTTGGAAGGTGCCCGACCATTGCCATCCATTGGATCAGACCAAAGGAGTTCACACATCAAACCCTTCTCTGGTGGTTGGCAATTGCGGGAGATATTACGAAGATCGTCCAAGTCCACGTCATCCGTAGAAAATAGGCCCCCATGCATGACCTGAAGCAAAAAAATGTTTTTACTACATAAAATGAAATTTCAAGCCGAAATTCTATGTATGAAAGCAGCATTTCCTGTTCTGCAATATACCATCCTCCTCATTTAAGCGGATGATGCGTACAAATTGGATTTTTTCCACACCTCCACTAGCGTTCGTCTAACTTGCCGAAGTTAATTATAAGCAAAAACACCTGTGGGACTCGTCATCGCAGGCAAGCACGCCAAGATTCAGAGTGCGTGCCGGTCACATAGAGCTTTGCTCAGAAATTTAGCTATTAATGTTCACTCAAATTGTTCTATTTATTTGATAACTATTCGCATTCGCCAATGTCATAGTTTGCAATACACGTGTTCTGTGCAATGCGTCTATTTCATCCCTAGCTTCGCTGTAGCTTAGCTAGTTCTGTGAGTCTAGTCAATTACAGGAGATTCTACCATAGAGGTATCGGATTCGGAATGTTAGTTATACGATGTCTGATCATATATATATATATATATATATATATATATATATATATATATATATATATATATATATATATCACTTCAACAAAGATTCAAAACGTCTAAACTGAGAACAGGATAGAGTAAACAGCCTAAATAATAGTCAAACGATGTCTATAGCAAATCCTTCAATCGGCGGGAAGAAGAGAAAAATCGAACATTATGTAAGATCAATTACACACCGTGATATGAACAAAGCAAGACATTGAAAATAACGAAATTAATCTAAAGAAACCAAACATGAATGACGGTTTAAAAAGCAAGAGTCATTCTAATACGTGTAAAAAAATTGAAAAACAAAAATACATTCATGAACGTTTAAGGAAACAGAACTCTAGTTCTTATAGATGGTAGTTGCCTTACCAAAATGCGTCCATTAATCAAAAGAGACAGCGGAAGCCAATTGAATACATCGGTGAAAATTTCAGCCATTTCAGTGTTGTACTTGGTCCTCACTTCATTCTCAAAGCCGTACATTTGGTTCATATTTTCAGACTCGTGATTACCTTAAGCGGAGAAAATCAAAGAAATGTTTTTTCGTAAAAAACGTAAAACCAAAGTGAAGCGACTTACCTCGAGACATGAAAAAGTGGTCAGGGTAAAGTAACTTAAATCCGATCAACGTAAAAATGCACTCAACAGAGAAGGACCCACGGTCCACGAAGTCACCGTTGAACAGCTAAACAAATCTCCCAATTAATTCGAATCAAAATAAACTTACATATGGGTTTGTAGTAGATGGCATTCCATTGAGATCAAAGATGTTGATCAAATCATAAAATTGACCATGAACATCACCACAAACAGTAAACTTACTGCCCTTTGGAAATAAAATCGATAAATTAAAGCAAAAATACTCACATCAGAAACATCAATTTCAACCAAGGAGGGAAGTTGCTTAATAAATTCATAAAATTTGCGAATCATCTGAAAAATGTCATATGAACTAGACAGGAACATTACATACCACCATTGCATATTTTTTATGTAGTTTTCCTTCTTTCAAATAGGTGTCAATAAGAGATTTCATAAAGGTCTCAGTTACAAGGTATTCACCATCCTCATTTTGTGGAAGGTGTGGTCCCTTGTAGGAAGGTTCGATAATCACATCTGCGGGGTTAAATGTTTCGAGAGGAGACTTCTTGTCCTCGTGGGCAATGGCTTGGGCAAATTTTCGGTATCGAAACTTACTAAGGCATTCCTTATACCTTTCTTTAGCGCTTTTGTCATTTGAATGCCTTTTCACAACCTAAATATTAACATAAGTATAAGCAACAACTACCGTGTTAAAATCATTAAGAGCGAGATCATAATGGCCCATAGCCATATATGCCGAGGCCCTCCTATAATATCCCTAATACGCCAGATTTAAAAACAATTGTTAATTACTTTCGCGTAATTTGGGTCCAATTCGATAGCTTTAGACGCATCCGTAAGGGCCGCGCCGAATAACTCCTTACGCAAATAAGCGAAACTCCGATTAGCATAATAAATAGCAGTTGGTTTCAAATCGATAGCTTTTGAGTACAACTCAATAGCCTCTGAGTATTTACCACCTAACTATTAAGCTAATATATAACTATTTCTTACTTCCAAAAAATTCATTAGCCCTTGCTTTTAGTTCTTCTGATTCAGATGTTACGTCCACTGCCATAACCACGATGCCAAAACAATCTAGGCTGAAAATTTAAATTGGGCTATTGAAAACACAACCTTGAATAACGGAATGAGAGGACTAAAAATTGCTTTATCTTATTGACAATTATTTGCTTTTCATATTAATGTTAATCAATAATTGACAAATATAATAAACTTTAAATAATTTAGTGTTGACAAACGTTACTTTGTTTAATTTGAGTGAAGTAACTTGGTTAATTGACTCAAGGTATTCAGTTAAACAACTCTTCTGCATGTTACTTATGAAACACGCCATCGCATACACACATGATAGGATTATGAGTGTGCAGCCGTTCGCGTAGAACACTGCTCAAAGACATTTAACAATAATGTCCTCTCAAATCTTGTTAGATCTATTTGATAACTAATAACATTTTGCCGATTTCATAATTTACAATAAACGTGTTCTGTGTGATACTTATCTTTTCTTCATAGCTTCACTGTAGCTTAGCTAGTTCAGGGAGACTAGGCAGATATAGGAGATACTGCTATACTGTAGCAGTCTGCTACAATCTCATGACTATTCATGGATGAAAATTAATTTGAAAATAGAAATGATTGTCTTTGTTTTATGCACCATTTTGATATTTCAATAATTTATAACTTAATTAACATATTATCAATATAAATATTTTATTGATTTATTTTATTACGGTTATCTTATCAGGATCTAGACTCATTGGAAATTTTAATGCAACCCTTCGGCTATTTCTGAATGCTGGGCATTCACAGACAATTTGCCTACTTAATTTCTGGTTTTATTTAGTTTTTACGAAAATCTCGCATTTATAAGCATACTATTTATTTATTTTAAAAATTATGAGTTCTTCTATGCATATTTTCTGTTTGTCCTAGTTTGACCGTGATAACAATATTTTCATGGAAATTCTAAATATTATCTTGTATCTTTTAAGGTTTGGTTTTTTAACTAATTAGAAATAACTTAATGTATGAAACCGAAATGTTAGTAGTTATTTGATATCCCGTATCCTAAGTTGAAACTTCGATGTATTTTTATTTAATTTATTCAATCATTAAGATCGGATTGAGATAACTTATTTTTGATATATTCTTATGAACCATTTGAGACCATTGATAAGGCATTGGATTGGCATAATCCAGATACTGAGACATAGGAGATACGGGATCTATGGTTTTTACTCCATCGTAAATTACAAAATCAATGAAAACGCAGTAATTTCGCGTTGAGGATGGCGTAACAGTTTTTCTTAACCAATATTTTCGCTTTAGATTGAGTCAATTAGTGAAGTGGTTTATACGTCTGCAATGTAAATTCTGTCTTAGGGTATGATAATCGTGATGACGTTTTGTACGTTATTACTAGCAAAATTCCATATAGAAATCTAATTGATTATTCAGATAAAAGTTAACAAAACTTACTTTATTCAATAATTAATAGGCAGGCAGCGATTGCTAGCAATTATATAGTCATCTTCAGCAATAATTTTGGAAAGCATAGGTAGTTAAGCCGTTCTAGTAATTTTGTCAATAAAATTAAATCTACGCTTTTGTTTACCTAAATATGATAAACTTGTATCGCGTTAGATCATTGATGACAAATTATTACTGTGATATTGTAATACGGTGAGCGACCCGAAATACATAAAGGTGTAAATTTCCTAAATGATAGGGGGAACTACGAAGTTTTTACATTGACGTTGTGTCGAATTATAAAACTCTGGGAATTCAAATGTAATACATATTTTGCTTATAGAAATTGAAACAAAGATAAAAGGGGGGTATGGCTGCTATCGGACGCATATGTAAATTAAAACATAACAATCCGAAACTAGAATATCTCAAAAATAAAATCCACATAATCCGGTTATGAATGTGTTTGCACAGATGCTAATCATCATGAGGTCACAGCACCTACTAGTCATGACTTACGAAGGAACGAGTAAACCCTTTTATAGGAACAATTTTTTTCCATCAGTAAAGTGAGGTGCCCCCCCCCCCCCCACCAGTCACCCCCGTACTGATTTGGGCATATGAAAGATATGTTTTTCCATATGGTCCTGTCGACATTATTAAAAGTTATATTCTGTCATCATATCATAATAATAATGAAGTAATTGAGAAAAGCAGCAAACGCTAACTGAATTTCAAGGAGTTATTGTACTTTGTGGTAATGGTATTCAAGCTAATTCAGTCCCTCTGCCTACATTCAATATTTGACTTGTGTGGCGCACGATAGACTTACCTCCACGTGGTACACTCTGGGAAACATATACTCAATCGGCTAAAAAGTCTATATACGGGCATTTGACTTCTGACTTCAAGCAAACATGATCCAACGGCAAGTCATATTCGATCACTTCCGCAGGCTCACCTCACCTTAATTTCTTCTCTACCTTTGTGTCTGCCTGCCTCTTTTCAATCTATGAATCGCTCCTTTGTTCCGCCCCCAGCTCCCCTCTTGAATTTTTGTGCCTTTGATGTTCCTCCCCACCATAATGTCCGTAGTCAACTAAAGGATTAATGATAGGTATCATAAAGCCTGCCGTTTGATATAAACATATATTTTACTTGTTCATTTGGATATGGACATATTCCCTATATGAGTGCCATTCATAGACAAATCAAACTCTTTTAAATAAGTTGTACCCTTGAGCGACAGTAATTAAAATGATTTCTCTTTGATGGCACAATGATACCATTCAATTTCTCCGTATACATTGGCACTGGAAGTGGTAATGATCAATGGGCTCATTGATTATGGTGTTATTTTTTGCCCATTTACATCACCTTGTGTAATTCAATATCAATGCTGCATTCAATTCGTTAATACTCCATCTGCTCGACAACTTCTAGTGTCTAAGGGGCAATAAAAAGTATTGATGTTCGGATTCCCGAATTCATATTGAATGCCATCTGTTTAAGTTCAAAGGCCTGAGGAATGGTAATCATCATCGCTAATCTTCACAATAAGGATATGAGAAAAAATAAAGTAAAAAGGTTAGAGGGTGCTTTAGGATTGAAAACGAAGAAATTCTGTCTCAGCTTAACCAATAGCCATATCTAAAGCCTGTTTGTTTTTTCCGATAAATATTTCATTGGACTATCATCTAATTCACATAAACGTTTCCGGACTCTCGGACATTTCCAAATACTGAACCTACCAGAAATTACAGATCAGAGGTCGGAAAATAAGCCTGTTGACGTAATACAACTTCGGTTGTACAATGAGGCCGGCAATTTATCGACCAGGGGTGATGGGTTATAGCCATCCCAGACCTGAGAGACTGTCATAGCTTGGATATTCCGATATTTACATATCAATCATCCGATAAAATCTTATTAGTTAGTGTAGTAAATTGTCTGCAAGATGTCACAGACAATTCCTCTACTTTTTCGAAACTCCAGAATTACCCCACCTACTATTTGGTTTATGCTGAAAATCCAAATAAAATATCTCATGAGTAGATCTATTGCAACTTCATGATGAATTATTTGGATAAGTTTAGAGACGATTCTAAGGAAGATTAACACATTCAATACTATTCTGCGCTGAAAAGGTATATTCTCTTAGTTTTATCATTCCTCAGCCTCTCTTAAAAAACAATCCCATATAACTATAGTAAAACACGATAGGTAGTGTCGAAGGCATGAAGGACTAAATGGTAACATATAGTCACTTTCAGCAGGCAGGACGTGGTCAAACAAGGTGAATACGCATGCAGCGTTTGCTTGTTCTCATGTTAGAAGTGAGAACGTCTATCAGTAGTAGTTGGTTCTGGTAAGAGGGGAGGGGGTGTGGGAGGAGATACACATTTATTTACAGTAGCAAATTCAATGGCAAAGATATAGCAGAAGAAACAAGGCGAAAACGGATACCATGGTAGGAATTTACAATTTGCGCGGATCAAAGTGGGAGGGAAATGAGATAATTCGATCCGAGCATCATCATTGGTAAAAATAGAGAAACGGCGAAAGACAGTGTTTGGGAAATAAAAGGAGGGATAGAGGGGCAAATGAAGACCGACTCAATAGGAGTTTTCGTGACCAAAGAGAAGATAGAGATTTGATTTTGACATCGGGTCGTCAATAGGTCGACTCTCTACCACTATATTCCTGCAAGGAGGTAAAGGATTGTTAGGACACCAATGCTTGATTATTGAAATACTGGTAGAAAAAGAAATGCACTTACTTGTCGCTTCCAAGAAGTTGATAAATATGCTGCGGATCATTAATATCTTGCGTGAGCTGAAAAAAGGAAGATACCGTGAGTCAAGAAGGAAGATCAATATTTAATGCAAAGAGAGTAAACAGAATACCCAGACGTCCTCAAACCGATTTATATTTGTAAATTATTTCCAGATCGAGATCTACCGCTGCCTTTGAGATTGTGAAAGTGTATTAGGAGCTGAATAACATGAAGTACATCACTACTTCCATGGAGAACACACGAAAATTACGGAAAAATCACCAAGTTGATCGCCCACTTTTTTCCATTTCGTAGCCATATTCCATTTCGATTGAGCGAATTTTCATGCACGAATCTACGAATGCATGCTAGGTTTTCCAAGAAATCTTTGTTATCTGCTGGGAACTCGCAACTCTAATTTCTCGTGAATTTGATAAAGACCAGGACAAATTCAGCGTGGAACCTATTCCGAAACAATTACACATTGGACACCACATACATTGATAGAACACAGCGAATTACATCGTACGCATTAAAGCTGTAAGGAGTGTAACCAACGCCAGAGAAAGTGGTCAGGACAAAAGATTACTGCATCCTCGATTATCAGCACTTTAACCCTTTTTCATTCTTTTGAAGATTAAATCATGTTAAGTTAAGAACAATAGTATTTAGCCCCAAAAGATAAAGAGTGAAACCGGCGATACCTGTCCATCGAACCCGAATCCACGTAGACCGAAGGGATGGAAGGCTAGTATACCATCACGAAGGCAAACTAGAGGGTAAAGAGGGATTTATTGGACCTATCAGCGGACTAAATGCTAAGAAAGGGCTTTAAAATTTCAACTGACCGACGGAGGCGACGTGTGTGTCGAAGGGAATCTGGGAAATATTTTGACGGTTATTGCAGACATTGCCGCGGAAATCCACAAACTTGGCGTGATCTGAATGAAGAACACACAATTACACAAATCTCATTTATTACAACTTCATTCCTCTTTCGCATTTGAACTGCGTGAAAGTTAAGATTCTGCAAGCCTCATTCACTATCGCGTGATCATACGTGCTTTTATCAATTAATTAAACGGATCGCGTTAATTATCCATCAATTCATACACTTGGACAGTCTCAATAAAACATTAATGAATATACATCTAAGTTCTACACTTTTTGCAGGTTATTAATTAATTCTCTCTTGCTTATTGATTAATTTCTAGACACGACCAAATAGTGAACGAAGACAATTGAGACACAGAATTACCAGACTTCAACCTACTAGCATTATCTAATTTCATCTCCAGTCGAGTATGCAAGCTGAAATCTTTCTATTAGAAGAAATGTAATATGATAGCGTAGAAAATAGCTGACCTTGGAAACAGAGCATGAGAACACTGTAGTCGATGTGAGCGACCTTCACGATAGGTAGTGAATCCTCAGCTAAAAAAAGAAAATGGAAATTATCACTCAAGTGTATTTAACGAGAGAGAGAGATGGGGAAAAGAATAGGAGATAAACTCACGAGAGAAGGGGAATGCAGGAGCCTTGATTTCCTCGCTGTTGAGATCAATCATGTGGAGGCGGAAGCGATTAGGATCCGAGGTCTTATAGACACCCAAGCAGACAGTTGGCAGACTCTGATCCCGATTGCAGACAAGGTCGAAGTTGTAGACCGGTGAAGGCATGGATGATACTTCAACCTATAAAAAGACAAAAAATATAAATCAGCACTAATCACATCAACTGTAAAAGTAACGATTCTCTCAGACAGGATTAAGTAAGAAAACCGACAATTGCTGGAAGAGAGGAGGGAAACGTTATTACTCAATTAGTGGAATTCGGATTAAGAAAGAGAGGGTTTTTGAGGGAAGTTACCAACTTCGTAATCTTTGCCAAATTACAAAAACAAAAATCAGAGCATAAGGCCAATTGACCTACTCGACGTTTTTTGGCGATGGAAGAGAAACCAAAGAGGTTTCGAGAATCCATAAGTCAATTATGAGGGAAAGAAACATTCAATGTGAATAGAGATAAGTCCAGTTTTAAATATGTTGATCATTATTTCGCCCCTTCCATTTGACCATGCATTTTTTAATAAACATTAAAACATTAACTTGTTGACCTAATATTAGGTCCATTCGCATAGTGCATTAAAATAGATTTGAGAATAGGGGAAAGGCACTGGATTGTATTAGTTCCTAAGGGCCGAGAAGTTCAAAGTTTGCGTTTGGAGAAAACCTGGAAACGGTTACATCGAGAAAATGCTTTTACTAAAGACAAGAATGGCCAAAATGCCACCTATTCTAATTTTCTTTAAAGTCCATGGTCTACTGAGAGCTAATACATCAATGAGTTATAATCAAAGGAAGCTGAAGAAAAGCCCTAAAAAGAATACCCGCTTGACTTCGACGAAAGTGCTACGAGGATTGAACCATTCCATGACGAGAATGGACTTGTCTATCACTGCGCAGAGGTATTTGTTTCCATTACTAGGGTTTCGTACCACGCTCGCCATGTAGCAACCTCGAGTGTTAGGCACCTTCACTGTTGGCTGGAATCGTCTAAAGAATGGAGAAAATGAACTTTAAATCTTTATTAAGGCACATCATATATATAAAACAAGGTTTACTGTGCGCGTGGGAGAGGACTATGTGCTTCCCTTGGAAACAAACAAAGCTGAGAGTTAAGCGTGCAATGTGCCTTTACAAGGTGAAGATAGACACAGATGTTACTAAAATATTTGCATTGCCAATAATTCCTCCGTATTCATGCCCATTCAAAATTAATTTTCAACACATAGCTCTTTGCAACTATGAGATATAGGTGAGCTCCTCTTCCCAGTTGTTTTTGCCATTAGTCGATAAACTCGATTCGACTACTTCATAAAAAATTATAGAACCGCACTCACAGATGTTGGGGATGATGGCAGGTGTCAGTGCTAAGACGAAACCACTTTAAGTAAAAACGGTGAAAATACATGAGCCATACAGTAAAGAAATTATTGGAATACACCGACATTTGACAACAATGAGATTGTCATTAACAAAAAACGATTGAGGGCTGGCCTAGACTTATGCGGACTTAAATTTGCTTATAAATTGTATATCATTCTGAAATGATATAGTCATGGTATATGTCTGTCATGGATTCAGGACGTATTTTAGACTTGACGCCCACAGACGTTCCAATACAAGAGATGGATTACAAGAAAAGAATTAAACTGAATTACGCAAAACCATATAAAATATCACAAGAATAGGGACTGTGAGTGCGTCTAATTGAAGTTTTTCAAAATGCAAAAACAGTTAGATAAGCAGAGAGATTAAATAAGCAGTTTCAATCACAGAATACATGATATGGAAAAATAATATGTCAAACGGAGCAATTTAGCGAGCTAATAATAGGTACCCATCTATTGCTTATGAGAGTCTCAAAACCTAATATGAAGGGCGACGAAGAAATTTACTTGGGAAGAAGTTTGGTAGGTAGACGTCCGGTGATGTTGCCACTGGCAGGATCTTGACTAGTTTTCGCCTTCATCACGTTGACCAGATTGTGACTGTATAGGTGAGGCGTGTTTCCAGAAAGGGACATCATAGTGTCACGGAACACTGTCAACCAAATGCACCGACGCGGAATTAACTATAGGAAATAGGAAAAGTAACTTCATACTGAGTGGATGACAGGCTTGTGAACACCATCTCCATCTCCTAACTCTGATTCTATCTATTTTCTCGACATAAAGTATGACCTAAAGCTCACGCCATCAACAGTTATCGCCGAGTATAATTTCAGATCCACATACTGAACAAACCAGTAAAATAAACTGACCAATGCCTCTCATCTTACCTTATTTTGTTTAACATGCCCAATGTTTAGATTTTCATATCAAAATCTCTTATTAACTACTATCTCTTCCCAACTCATTACAATATACTAGTGGTCCAACTCAAGTTTTGGCTTTCTGTTTTGAAGAAAAACTGTTATATTGGTAGAGTTGTGAGGAGACTCATATTTTTACGATCATTTAGGATACGGCTAACAGCAACCGTATAATAAAACCGATCAAGTCTCGGTGGATAAAATAGATAACACATTCTGTTGTGAAACAGATTATTGAAAACCTTAATTTAGAAGCCACTGCACAACCTATGAATTCTACTTATAAACTTTAGGCTTTAGAGATGTTCCAAACCCTGGACATCAATTGTTGTAATCGCTCACTTACCAATTCCAGAGTAGCATCTGCTAATTCCTGTAAATTGAGGTAGTAAATACCATCATTGGTACCGAAGATGATCATTTGCGCTGAAAAAGAGTAGAACTGAAGATTAATAAACTTTCATGAATGAATAAGAATGGAAATAGAAGACAAAAGATGAAAAGAACCTTTAGTGAGTGGATTAACCCAAGTCGCGGTAGCGTTGACCTTCAATGGGCAACCCTCGAATATGAGAGTAAAGCAAGCGCCCATCTGCAAAGATACAAATAAAACACAAAAGTAAAATATGCAACTCAAATGGCTTATCAACGACGATGAAAACAAGGCCACCGGCACGTGGCAAACCGATCATTTTATCTGACTAGACCAAACAGCTATTTTTGCATTCCAACACCAACTTTTAGGCACATGAATTCAAAATGATAGGAGTTAGTAATCCTGTGCCTAACTCCGAGCAAGTTGAAGCTCCTATTGGAGGACATTTAATTACTGAAAAAAGAAATTTTTAGACGTATCCAGAGGCCAACTGAGTGCTGACATTCTAGGGCATTGTGAGCGCGCCATTATTTTTGAACCCAATTAAGCCAGCTGGCTTGTACAAAGAGACATTCTGTTCGCAAAAAGGTCCAGTTTAACTATTACTACTCGGTCAAAGCATACGTATTGTTAGATACGAAACCAGACATTCGCGTGGTTGGACAACTCTCTCTCTCTTCCTCTTTAATGTACATGTTCAGCTATTCAGCAAACAGTAAAATGGCAGAAAATTGAAGTACTCAAACAAAAGTGGCAAAAATGGATTTGCATCTAAATAAGTCTACTACAATCAATTGTACCAACCGAGGTCAGTGAGTTGGGTTACAGAGGTTGAAGAGACCATGTTTGTCAATAAGTGCATTGTACGTCATCAAGAACGTTATAATAGGAGAGTTGGAAGCAGCTTAAGTTGGCAGACTTCGCCAGCTTGTAGAGGCAGTCGCCAGCATGCAGAGAAATTTTAGATCTGTATATATCGTTGATAGGGGAAGTTGAACTCCAAAAGTGTTCACCCAATAACCACTTAAATGGCTCATTCTGATAATCGAAATGAACCACCTGAGGATTGGCGATGACTATCTACGAGAAATTTTAGATTACCACAGGAAAAACTGGTTATGGTACCACTGAGATAAGTTGCACTCTTGAAGTTGCATTAGGGACAAACAGCTCAGGTACCACTGTCAACTGAGCACCCAAATATTAGCGATAATCTAGATAACAATGTTGAGAAGCACAATGAGTCATGCTTCAAACATAAAACGCAATAAAATGTCCATTACCAAACAATTCGGAAATTTGCATAGAAATACTAAATGCCTGATGTTCATGTGGGGATTATCGAATGTTGTGAGAACTTACGAGAACTTTAGGAGTGGGTGGCAGACCGATACCATGTTCCATTTGGTACTGTCTTTCGGCGTGTCTCAATCCACTTTTCTCGTAGCCAGTCATGGGACCACCAGCAGTATCAAACTTGGGTGGAGGAGGCCTAGGTGGAGGAACACCTGTTCCCCTGCCACGAAACTCCTCGCTACTCGCTGTTTCGCCAACAGCAGGGGCCAAGTCACCTCCAGTAATATTATCGGTACTGTTTCTAACACTTGCTTCTCGTTGAGAAGAGGAAGTGTTGGCGGTGGTGTTTGAGATAGGACCAGGTGCTGTGGCAGCGGACTTCCGGTTGCCCGTAGCTACAGCCGCGGAGACAGCTTTGAGACCCTCTCCTTTGGGTGGGAGAGGTGGAGGCATCGGGGCTTGACGCTTCGATCGCATATGAGGAAGGCCTTCAGTGTCTGGTGTACTTAGAAGACCATTTGTCTGAAAGGTGAGCAATAGTAAGTAATGCTCAATTAGTTGTGATATGGCAGTCTCTCAAAGAGTTTACTTTTGAAACACTTAAGAAATATGCTACGATTACGTGTTGTTCATGGTCTACTTCTGTGGCCTGAATTAATTCTTTAACGAGAAACCTATATCGTCCGTAACAGACGGATTCTTATACTACCAATTAATTAACTATATGAACCCCAGTGCAATCTCCCCACTTGTCCAACTCCAGCACTTTCCAATTCTGCCACACATCTACTCGACTCTGTTCTCCCCAACACCAACAATCAGGTTCTTCAGTAAGCTACTCCTAACTTCTGCCTTTGCAGCCCTCTCTCCTCCTCTCACTGTACCAGTCTCTTAGCTAAACCCTTAATTGGTTTCTTAGTCGTTGTAAATTCATATTCACCTCGGCTTTTTTAGCTACTAAATCTAATTCAGTATCCCACCATGAATCAAGGATCAACTCAACGTTGACCATAACAAAACCCCTCTTTCTGGCCCAATGTTGCATATTAACTTCATAGAGTATGGAATGAATAAAGAAATCGAAAGCGCAACTTTCGAACAACAGTAATATACATCGAGTCTTAATCATTTTCATTAAAGGAAGCTGGCTTTAACCGTTTCGTCCTAAGTTGAGCTCGAATGTGAGCAATATATTTGATAGACGAAAACTGAATTTACCTGGGGCCTACTTTTCATTGTTTTATTAAATTATGAGAGAGGATTGTTATAATCCCTAGGAAAAAAATGGACATTGGCTAACCTTAGCAAATCCTCGTTTTGACAAAAGGCTGATAAATAACATTGCAACCTTATTTATTACCCCACTGTCCTGATCTCAACAAATCTGACGATGTACGAACAGTCAGATGATTTTCATTAGCGAATGTTTTCCATATAAAACCAATACATGCAGATTCATTGGACAGAGTAACAAATCAATTTGATCTACAAAAATGGCGAATTTTTCGCACATTTTCTCTGCTCAAGTCAAGTGTTGTGAACACCTTCTAATAGATCTAGGGAACTAATGATGGTGCTATGAGCCCTATGGCGATATTTTAGTACTTTGAGGCTTTTAGTCCCTTCAATTATTTTATTCCCCGGAAGGAAAAGCACAACGTTGCAAAAACAACAGTGGATTTTGGGTCCAAAGTAGATATATAGGACGGTGTAACCGACGCTAATTCGCCGCAAAAGAAACAAAGTCCACATCAAACCACAACTAGATAGTATAGAGAAAGCTGATCGAAATTGTGCAACGTAAAGACAACATGCTATCACAAGTTTTAGAATTTTGGACTTAACACGACAAGCACAAAGAGTAGAAATAGACATGAATTTAGAGGTTAAGCGGTGAATTTTAAGAGGGTCATGCAAGCGCAGGTGTGATCACACATGGAGGATCAGCAAAGCAACATTGATACAACTTCAAAAACAAGCAGTCCATAAGAGATATTAATTCAGGTATATTACGGTGATTACTAATAAGAAGATAACTGTGAATTTTTAAAAGTTACTTAAATCTGCATTGGGGAGCAAAGGAAAAGTTGTAACCACCAGAGGCCCTAAATCGGAACATAAATCCAAAATTTGATCATCGAATAACCTCGGTTCTCAAAGCCATATTCTGGCTTGACATCATTACCTGTATTCAGCTTATAACTAGGGACGGTACGCTAACACATGGTGAAAATTGTATAAACCACTCATCTACCAGTCACCTTAATTCGCTGATTGGCTAATTAAACTGTTCAACCCCTCTTCACTTCATTTACGTGTCATTCCTTCCTTAGACATTAAGGCGTTATCTAAAACAAGTATTTTGAGCATTATTCTAGAAACTCGAATCCATTTCTGTTTACTAGTTGCAATTCAGGTGATATTCAGACACTAGCTCTGTCTCCCATCTGGTAGCGGATGAACAAAGATGGTTTCCAGCCACCCACACTATATGAATGTATGATTTTGAACTTAAAAATGAAAAAATGTGTCAGAGACGCTTGAGTTGAGATGACAAGACTAAAGAGGTTATTTTCCGACACAGTTTATGTGTACTTAGTTAAAGCATGCTAAGTCACGCACCGCTTTTCTTAAAATCATAAGAGAACAATTAAATGTTTAATATCATGGTTAACTACAATAATCAACAGATTTTTAATATTCCGATTTATAAGTTTACCACTAAGTAACTCCATAATGAAAATTAAAAAACCCGGAACACCGTTTTATGTAAAAAACACAGAGCTCCACAAAATAACGAATCTGTATGACAATTATTTAACCCTATATTGGATTAAACTGCTCTGAAAGTAGCAAACCTTTTTGTAGAAACAATAATCAATGATACTAAATGAACAATTTATATAGCTAGTAAGCCGAAGAATACCAATCAAAATGCAACTGACTAGGTAGAGATCAATTGAAATTAAAGGCCTGTCTTACACACTTATAATATTCACTGGGACTGGAAAAATATAAACTGGCAATAAGAAATAATTAACATTTTGTCTCAATGTACTTTGATCTATTAATTGTTCTACATATGTTTGACCATTATGCCAAAGCTAACTAAGCAAAAGTAACCTGACTCTAACCCCAATTTGGTGTGATAAGGCCTGTACAACAGTACACTTTCAAAAGTCAGCAAGTCAAATGACAATATAGCTAACAAGTTGACTCTGCTATGATGATGATTATGAGAAAAAGCTTAACATTCAAATTACCTCTCCAAATTCAGCTGCATCTTCAAAGTTCTCGGATTCGTAAAAGCTCAAGCGGTTGACTTCTGCCATCAATTCCATCTCTGGATCCCTAAAACAGCAAAGGACAGAAAATCAGAAAGCATGTATATTGGCATAAACTAATACGAGTACACGTAAATTAACACAAGTGCATGAATGGGAAAAACGGTTAACTAATAACAGTTCTAAAGAAGGTCGCGCTTGGGAATGGACATGGGGGAACAAAAAAATAACCCTATCGATTGAATTTGATGAATTTTGGGATAGATTACTCAATACAGTACTTGGTTACTTGTTATAAACGAGTACACACACTGCCCTCAAAAGGTTCAAACCTTTGATCAACCACATACGTGAGTCATAGGGGAAAGTAACCTGTTTCTTGATGGTCCATACCATCTATTAAAATAAGGCGATTATGGTCCAATAAAAAGCGAATAAACTTTTGAGCAAAATGGAATATCCTACCGAAGCACAAACAATCTGATTCAGCCTGCCACCTACTCCAAACGACACTCCTCGAGTCATGCAGACTCAATTCACCCAAACTCTCATGGATTTCGGATATGCATCATCCCCCACAGAGGATGATGTGATGCCTCCCTCCCCAATTTTTTCCAAGAGGGACTTAACCTGAATTCAGATGCCTATGAGGAACTGTTTACCATCGCAGTGATTAAGCTCTAAAATACATATACATCTCCAATTTAGCCAATCTCGCCCCCCCCCCCCCCCCCCACCAAGATCTTAAATCGATAGGCCAAAAAAGAACTCCCGAAAGCAGGCCCAGGACTATGTAGAAACAAAGATAAAAGCTCGTGCTTATTTGTAGATCCACCTGCCATACCTCGTGTTCTTTCGACAATAACCTCGGAATTTTAATGACACACATCCATTTTTAACTCCAATTTCATCCCACTTGCTACCACATCGATCATTTCATTACTGCAATGGGATAAACGAAGTTACAATATTGGTTTCTAATTCACAACTCGGCCATATGTTAGTTGAGCCTAAATGATCACCTCAACCAAGATTCGATACGTCTAAGCTAAGAACAGTGTAGAGTAAACAGCCTAAATAATAGTCAAACGATGTCTATACCAAATTCTTCAATAGGCAGGAAGAAGAGAAAAATCGAACATTATGTAAGACGAATTACACTCCATAATATGAACAAAGCGAGACAAAAAAATAATGAAATTAATTAAAAGAAACTAAACATTAATGATGGCCAATATTTGTAAAACAGTCAATGATGATCGATAAGGGGATCAGAACGGTGAACCTGAGTGACTGCAAACGTAAACGAAAATAAGAGTCTCTCCAATTCAAACGGCCAAGACTTATCTACTGTGCAAGTTACAAAGTGAAGAGTGAAGAACATAAACTGTATGCAACAACTCACAAGAGTCCATCAGTAGCAGGATAAAAGAGTTTGCTCTGTCGTTTCTCATATTCATCCAGAACTTCCGCTACCAGATCCTAAAGAAGAAATTAAAACGAAGATAAGGGAGGGGTAAGCAAAGTCCCACCTACAAAGCTAGGCTGTGGAAACGCAGCAAAAGTAGTGTGCTATATGATAAAAAACAAATACAACAACAACAACAACAACAACAACAACAACAACAAGAATTATATACTGCCAAAACCCTTTTTTCCGAAGTATGAAAACGTGCATGGGAATGCGAACGATCATCAGTAAATAAAGTTGTATAAATAAGTAGTCGCATATCGCATGGCACGAGAATGTGTGCAATCATATATAAAGACGGTGGAAGAACAAAAGTGGGGACCCTTCACAAATTGTTAAAAGGCGATTTGTAAAAATAAGTAGACGTGCATCCAAGACAACGAGAAGGCAAACATTTTACAGTCAATGGCGACCAGTAGCAAACTGCCGAAAAGCTACTTGCGGAAATAAGTAGAGACGAGGAACCCACCTCGTTGCTTTCATTCAGGCAGTCCACAGGCAAGAGTCTGTGATCACCTGGTGGCCAACCGGCAGAAGTGATAGGTAAGGCATCACTAGGCTCGTTCAAGAGTCGAATGGAGGCGATACGCATTCGCGGTGGGCCACCAGTATTCTCTCTCTCCTCAGAGCCGCTGCTTGCCGCCGCTGGGGAAACCAAGGGGGTGAAAGGAGTAGCAGATGCGAGGGTGAATTTGGGAGGTTTCGGTGGCTGAGGTGGTGGACTCTCTCGTTCATTTCTGACCATATCTCGGTTAGCCTGGCCGGATACACAGAGGGAGTGTGTTAACTAGAACTGCTCTATTCATACAGACAAGGGGAGGCTAGATAACATTTCGATACTCCCCAAGCAAAGAGACGTCTGATTAAAGGTCTTTATGAATCTATGTGAAAACCAAGATCATAGGTTTGTCTGTCGGCTGAATTAAGGAGCTTGATGCAGTAGGTATTAATGATTTAGGAGGAACGCCAACTAGTTTGGTAGGTACAGACCCGACAAACAATGATTCCCAAATTAGCAAAACCAAGATTGCGAGATACTTAATTTTCTTGTGAAATTCACTTTGACATGAAAACTTGAATTACTTCGTACATTTTACTCTCGCTATCAACTTAACATGCTTCGTCACGGAAACGAGTCGAATCTTTCCACTCTTAGACTAATTTTCTCAACATCTTGATTTTGTTGCTAGGCTAATTTAAACCGCTAAAAGTGCATTAAGCTTTGGGAATAAAATGATTAGATGCGACTAGACCAACTATCCTAGTCAAGCAATTGATCAGTGAAAACCGAGTTTCGAAAACAAGAAGTTTCAGCAATCTGAGTGACGAATTACGAAACCAAAAATTAATTGGAGCAAGACTGTGACTCAAGATTTTCCAATCCCCTCCTCTTCATTATTTTTAGGTCAGTTGTTGCCTCACCGTATTTTGCAATAGTTTAGTGCGAAATATGACCATCTTTAAAAGAAGCTAATAAGACGACTTTCCTTATCGTAGACTGCAGCATATCCTATCAAAATTGTTAAAAGAAATTGAAGCTTAAAAATGACTCCAAAATTTCGCCCAGTCGCAGCGGGCAGGCTGTCATTTATTTTATTCCAACTTTAAGTCATCCAAAGTTTCCCTGATTTTAGTCAAATGAATGTCAAAAGCTTGAACAATAAAAGGGAAAAGATGCCGAAGACTAGAGATAAAATTATTGGCCCTGTCACACATTTGCCAAAACTACTACACCGTGTGAATGCTTTGGCTGGCTGTTGGCACATCCCGGTTAGTCACAGTGCACTTTCATTGGCTAGCGATAGGTTACTTGTGCACAAGAAAGCGCGCTGATACTGCGCAGAAAGCTTGCACACGCGAAATCCGACTCCTACAGTAGTATTTTCTTCATGTAGGAAAGGTGAGTGGAGAACAAGCAATAAATATTTCGTCTTACGGGATATAGCAACCAGTTTAGATAGGTAAACCCAAAGGAACCCAATTGAGGCCAAACGGCAAACAATTATAATTAAGAGATATCACTCCAGTAGGCCATATTTCAAAAATTATGCCTCAGGTGGCTTGACATTCGTGAAAACCATCCCATGATACAGATTTGACAAATGATTTACTTCTTATTAGAAAGCACGTAGAGAAACGTATAACGTTAATCAACAGCCACCAACTTCGGCATTCTTGAGCCTCGACATCGTATTATAAGCATTAGCTCCCCACTTGGAACAAGGGTTATTACGAATGGATGTCAGCAATTCTTTCACTTAATAAAGTAGCCACTTCATACTTGCGCAAAGAAGGTTTCAAAAATAACTAAAGTTTGTGTTGACAACATAACTGGATAAACTGAGAAAGTTCAACTCTACCAGTCACTCATCTATGCAGTTAAATTATGCCCATCTCTAGATGTGATTACTTATCGTGTAATCTCATTACTTACAAATAGGCAAATTGACGCATTTGTTAAACCACTTTAATCACAAGAAGTATACAAAGGCGTTGAGATACTGAGAGCCTTGTCCTTTATCTGTCAAGTCATCGAGATTTTTTCGCACAAAAAATTCCAAATTTGAGTTGAAAGTTTATTACTGAAGGTTTTATTCAACCTGTACTGTTCATTCACATAATGACATTTTGGCAATTCCTTAGCCTCCCTCCTTCTTCTTCTTTTTCTTCTGTTGGATGGGCATAGAACTCTTAACAGGTGGCTTTACGGCTACTGATATATAACGCTGGCATAACTCTTGGAAACTAAACAAACTACTAACATTTCAAAACGCCAAAATTTAAGTGGTGAAATTGTGATTTCAAAAAACCAAAAAGGAAACAGGTGATAGTTTTTCCTTTTTCGATTTAATATAGGTCAAATTCCATCCCATAATGCGATTAAGAAATTCCGAACAGATTTCATTAAAATTTGTCCTAATTGAATAAACAGTTACTTTAAACTGTCGAAATGAAATGTGGTTAAATATATAAAGCAATTCACAAAACAAACGAGTGGATTACAAACCAAGCGAAATCTAAGACAGCGATGTGATTTTCTGTTAAGATTTGGCATTTCAAGAAATCATTGAATTTAGCAACTCTGCATAATTATTGCACAACCCTCGAGTTGGCCGAAAAACTAAGAGTAATAGAAATGACATCCATATGAAGAAGTTAAATTAAACTGAGGAGTTGGAAAACTATATTAAAATAGTTGACGTGCAGATAGACGTTACTTTGACACAATAAGTTAATTCACTGAAATATGAAGCCATTTCTCAGGAGAGATGACGAAAATAGAGGCAACACGAAAATGCGCAGACAGATTCGTAATTAGAATTTGCTCACTATTACGATCTAAAACCGGATAAGCCAGTGCTCGATAAACACCAACCTATTTTGAATGAATATTTTAGGTCTGGACGTAGCATCAATCTAACGCATGGCGCAAATATTGGAATTGAAAAAAATGGATAATTGAAGACAGATCAGGGATCCAACTGACAAATTGAGAACAGGTGAGTGATTTCACATGAAACGCGTAACTACAATGTCAAAAGACAAGTTCGAAACACACAATTGCATAGCATAGCATTTTAGTGAATAGAAATATAATTAAGGGAGTGTTTTTCATGGAATTAAGAAAGCGTTTCATCTTTAAAGTGAAGTATAAATCCCTTTTATCATTAAGAATTTAAGGAAGTGTGAAACGGAGGTTGAAGCGCTCAGAACAAGCTAATCGATACAGCAGCAGAAAATGGAATCCGCTACTAACTTTCATGAGAACCACAAATAGATTTCCAGTTGGATTAAAAATCCCTCGCCAGGTAAGAACACATTAATAACAGCAATTAGATGCGAAACTTGAGAAATTCGTAACCGTGTGGGGTAGTGATATATTCGATTGGAATCTGTGGAATTAATGGTCATTGTTTGAGTCACATCAATTCAACATTAACTATTTCAAGATGTTAACGTTAAATTTCCATTTCCTTGAAATGAATAGAATGGTTAGATACGTCAGATAATTGTAATTTGCTAATGCATGCAAACAAATTTTGATGTATATGCACTAAAAATTCAAATAGCAATCAAACAAGCATATAAAATTGATTTCTTTTTACAAAAATGAATATGGTAATAAAACAACGCTCATACCAGGACTCGATATACTTTTGGGAATTTGACTAACAATGAAACTAGACCCCAATAAATTAGTACTTTCTATGCCCTTGGATAGGTAATGCATCATATTGGATTGAGTTATTAAGAAGTATGAACAAGAAAATACATCAAAATCAATTGCCTAATTTTACCTTAATTCGACCAATTAATCACAACCTTATTCCCATCCTCACAATACTGAAGCTTGCAAGCTCTCACATTCTCTCTACATACGCAGTCTGATTCGATCAATGGTTTTCTGATTTGAAATCGTTCTCTACAAGTAAACAATTTTGAAAAGGGATAGGTGTGAATAAAGCAGGCCGGCTTTTGATGACGTTTAAGTAGTAAGTATAGAGGAAATAAGTTAGTGTTAAAGAAGTGAACAAAGTATTCGCTTAGTAGACTTCAAATCGAGATTAAGCATGTGATGACCTTGAATTATGATGAATGGAACAAAATCTCTGTGATCAGTAAAAAATAAGTTACATTTCCGGAGAAACACTTGAATCCCTTAAGGGAAACTAATAATATTTTGGGATGGATATTCAGTCTTTTCCTTCTCAACTGCAAAAAAAACAGAATGAAAAAACAGACCCAATAAGAGACAAGATTTTATAACCTTTTTCAAATAACAATATATTTAAAACATCGAAGGTCATTTAAAGATAAATCAAAATGCTTTAGGTTTATGAAAATGTTTAGAACGGATATATCGGATGAAACAAGTTTGCGGCTGCGATCACAATTGCAAAAGAATTAGCATGGGGATAGAAAAAATCGATACATATAAGTAGGAGGATAAAACCTATTAAATATTGAAAATATGGAGTGTGCGATAAACTTACCTCCAAGTGGTGCACCCTAGGCAACGTATACTCACACGGCAAAAAGTCAATATACCGGCAGTTGACTTCTCACTACAAACTACCGTGACTCCACTGTATGCCATGTTCGACTACTTTCACCGTACTCACCTCACCTTTTTCTACCTTTGTGTCTGCCTCTTTAACATCCGTGAATCACTATTCTGTTCCCCCTATCGAATTTTTCTCACTTTGATGTTCC
>UZAE01012118.1:0-10902 GCA_900617975.1 Rodentolepis nana
AGTTATTTCTTCATACATGTTGTTGTTGTTTTCAAATGGCAGGCGTTTTGATAGCTATTATTAACCATTTAGCTGACTTCGGGCTTCACAGCGGGAAGGTTCATCAAATTAGCAGAAAGTCGAGGGGTGGGGAAGAGAAGAGCGATTCACCGATGTAAAAGAGGCAGACAGACACAAAGGTAAGGAAAAGGTAAGATGAGTACTGTGAAAGGGTCGAGTATGACAAGCAGTCGGGCCATGGTATTTTGAAGTCAGAAGTCAACTCCCGGTTAATAGACTTTTTTGCCGTATGAGTATACGTTGCCCAGGGTGCACCGCGTGGAGGTAAGTCTATCGCTCACCCCTTTCTTCAAACATTAGCAGGTTAAAATTCGCAAACTCGACTGAAATATTGAAATTATACGTTGTGGAACATTTTGATTGATTAACATTTGGCAAGAAAGGTTTAATATGGAGGTTTTTAGAGTTGACATAGATAACATCCCACAGTTAAAGATCTTTGACTAATTTAAAACATTTTTCTCTCTCTTATATGTACTATTAAAAATTGGTAGCCATTACTTCGTATTCAAATGTATTACAGAGGTAATATTTAGGATATAAATTGATTCCAATTAGTAGTGCTGGGGGTGGAGGAAAACAATAAGGCATGAAACGAGGATGGGAGTACTAATAAGAAGGCAATGAACTAAGGATATCACAAGTCATACTTCATAGGAATTCCGGAGCTTTGACGAGTCTAAATTCTCTTAAGATGAGGAGTTTTCGTTGTGATGCCTTATCATTCAATTTTCATAATATTATTTAGCTCTGAGATTAATAAAGGTAACTCCATTTCTTTGCATCTTTCTGCAGCGTGGAGCGGGTAAATGTAATTAGCATAATGATCAACTCTAAGAGATTCGATTTGCAATAAGTGCTTTAAATAAACTATAAGAGCAAAATCATACGTGATGTACCAAAATTAAATAAATATTAATGATTGCACGCATTCTGGCTGGATGAACAGCCAGTGAGGAAGAGGATGCTAAAGTAAACCCTACGATTATGGTACATTTTCACGATACTATCCCAGAAACTAATAAAATTATAAATAATAAAGACTTTGTCGTTGTTATTGAAGTATAATAAAACAGGGGTTGAATCCCAAGTTACGTGGATGATTGAATTTACAAAATCACTTGCGTCGGTGGAGGGTTGTTTATCGTATTCATGTGACAAAGCAGAGGTGATGGCTTCAATTTTCATCGACGCATGCTTTATCAGTGATATGTCCAGTCTCACTAGTTAAGGCTAGCAAATATAGTGAGCTGCGGAATTCGAGTCTCTCAGGAGGCAAGCCTTTTGATAGTTATCATTAGTCCTTTAGCTGACTTCGGGCTTTACAGAGGGGCGAAACATCAAGGTGAGTTTGAAATCAACTTCTGGTTAATAGACTTTTTTGCCGAATGAGTATAAGTTTCCCGGGGTGCACCCAGTGGAGGTAAGCCTAACACACACACCTAGTTGGACTTGGGTATTATAGTTGATATCAACGAAAAGGCAATCGAATGACACTTTGAACTAATTTCAATGTATTGAAATTCTTGTCAAGATACTATTGAACTAATTCGACTGTTGGCGTAGCCGAATAAAATAAAATAGCATGATCGTCCACTCATCTAAATCAATCAGTCATTGCGGTTTGAATATCGAGGATCTAATTTGAAATCTAGAGGTCAAACTCCGAAAATCAAAACTTAGCATAGTAAAACGCCACGAAGTGAGTTTTAAGAGTTCTTGTGAAGTAAGATGACTCATTACATTCAGAATTCAAATAAATTGTGCTTCTAGACTATCCAGACTTAATGGTCTACTTTAACCTATTTTATTGACTTATTTTGTCATTTTCGGCTTTTGAGTATCCCATCAAAATGTGTTGTCCAATGTGCACAGGTATGATAATATTGGCGTTGCATGATTTTACAAAATAATATTTTTAATCTTCATTTACTGGCTAAGTACTAAGTCCTATGATCGGGCAGAGTTGCCCAATATGAAATGAACTACTGTCGCAATGAATGGATATGACAATTCTCTCATGTGCCTAGGCCAGTGCTTTTCTTCCTGGGATATCATCCATATCTGATAGTAGATGTCTTCGCCTGATGGTTGGCCACACTGTATGTGTAATTATCCACGTGCAAACAGGCACACCTCTGTACACTTGTGGGTACTGTTACAAATCCTTATCGTTTCCGATCATCAAGCTTTAACTTACACTTCCTGGCTAAACGGCACCTGTTCCATCCTCATGTCTTAAAATCATTACCTTGAAAAGGCAACGTTTCAAATATGTAAAAAGGTATCCTACACAAGTATTTCAAGACGTTTTCCTTTAAGTGCATATAGACTTTAAATAAATACGCTTAGATTACCACTCGGAAGTTTCGTCAGGTTTGCAAATTATCTTTCAACGACTTAGCCAAACTAGATATTTTCATTTATTTTCGAAAGAAACTACTTTTAAGTAAGGCTGGCTAAGCAAAGTTTAACTGAACTTGGATTTTAAGGGCTAAAAATGATGTATATTCATACACTTTATTATTCATTTATTCATTCATTTATTATTTATTCGTTTATTTTGGATCCAATTTTCAATGATAGATTTATAAAGTTTAAACAAACGGCTAAAAGTTTACACTGCTATTTATCTTTCAAAAAATATGCATTTCATTGCATCTAAAACAACGCTTAAGCATATTATGCAAGATATAAATTGAGAGATCAAACTTGAGTAATTTAACTTGAGTGTGAAGCCTTGTCTGATACATGTTAAAACGCAAATAAATTCAAATAAGACTGACGTAGTATGTCTTAAAACGAAAGAATTGCGTTTTAAAAATATAGTATTTTATTCACTTATGTTGCATTTCATTTAATTTCAATTGACATTCCTTTATCTTAGATGATAACTGCTAATCAATAACTCAAGATCGTTACGAAATTCAGTGAATTCCTACTTTTATCACCAGAAATGAAATAGGGACATTATTAAGATCAATATCACTAGTCTGATGCCGTGATATCTGCTTAGGGAGATGCTAAAGCATTGGAAGGCCATAATTTCACCTTAATTTCTCATTTTTATTAGCTAAAAACCACATTTTCTTCAAAATGTTTCAGGTATGAATCTATCAGCGTCTGCTAATTACTGAACTGATGATATATCTAATCCTCCTTCTAATCAAACAACTTCAACCTACAGCGATCGGTCCAGCTTCAACTGCATGGTTTGTCCGTGGAATTAACGCCAATTAGAATTTCCAACGAGCATGTATTCGTTGTGTTTGTAGCTCCTGTTCCTGATAATTCTTAAAATACTATCCCTACTAAGTCCTATAGTTTCTTTGTGCTCTCTAAAGATCTTATCTCACTTTATTTGGTATGTTAGTAAAAATTATTACCCCTTGTTTTACTAAATCATTAACCTTGCAATAATGTTGAATAGCTCGTTCTCGTAGGCGGATTTCTCAAGTACGACTATGGGAATATGATAGTATGATTATAAGCATTAAAGTGAAACATAAATATTTAAAAGTTACTCAAAATTGAAACTTTTTAAGAAAAATTGCATATCGTTAGATCAACTATTTCCATATATTTCCCTTGTGTCATCGTTATTAAATATTCATGCTCTAGATAAGGTATTTTCTGTCGTTATTCTGACAATTTATTTCAAAATTTAAAAAGAAAATTTATGGATTTAGTCATTTATATAAGAGAAATCACAATAAAATCATTTTATTACTAATTCTCTTCTCTTGGTTGTATGCACTGCAGACGAATAACTTACGATAAGTGCATTGCATTTAGAACCCAGACGATAAAGAATAGTGGCTTTAATAGACCAGATATAAGGTTATTATAAATTAGGTTATTTTAAATTAATTGATGTGAAATCAGAATCGAAAGCGAATATGCGAAAACTTTTCGACAGTCGTCATTTTAAAGGGCTTACAAACATTGCTCAAATTTACCGAATCTATATATCATTTTAGTACGGGAAGGCGGATATCTAAGATAACGCTATTATCAGTCTAACGATTGATATCCAACTGTCAATGAAATCTAGTGAACACCGCGGCAAAGTTCGGCTTCCCATTAGCCGGCAAAGCCTCTAAGAACTTTGACCTTTCAACCTTCTCTTAACATATTCTATTTAGTCAGAATTAAATGTGGAATGCTTTGCTCTAGTGGCAGAATGCCTTATTATGAGTGGCGAGTTGTGGATGCATAATTTCGTTTTAGTTTCTCTTAAAATTATGAACCAAAAGCTGACTTCTAATGCGGGTAATGCGATCATCAAGGATATGTAGCTAAGTGCTTAATTGTCTTCAGTTTATATTATTGCTATATTCAATATTTGTTTTTATTCATAAAGTGTAATTTGAAGTAGTATTTAAGAATCGAAGTCTAAGTGACAAAAGCTTGTCACTATTTTTACGCAGAAAACACCATAATGTACAGTTTCGTATTCTCTATAAGTTGACTAAATGTTATATTTTAGCTATTCAAATGAGTTCAATATAAATGGACTAAAAGTAGAGAAATTTGGAGAATTGGAAAAATTCTGAATCCAATTACACGTTTTTTCCTGAATGGCAAGTGGTGTTATTGTAAAAATTGGTTTTTGACCTATTTTGGAACAGTTATTTCTTCAATAGTGGGAAATTGCTCCAGACATTTCACGAACTATATATCCGAAACGAACGGCAGGAGGCTGAAATTCATGACAAAGGAAACAAAAGTGTATAGTTAGCTCTTTAGGAATAAATAAATAACCTTAGTATTGACATTTTAATGTAATGCCTGGTTTATACTTCTCTTTTACTTAGAAGACAGCAATAGGCCTTAGCGTGAGGTATATATTTTACGTATTGTCAAAGACGTAGTCTCATCGGCTAAAATACGAACTTTGGATTTCTCCAAAATGCGTGCAGCCACTGAGTTTCACAAGAGTCATGCCACAGAGTTAAAATTCTCTCAGATCGGACCAAGTTGTTATTAGAATGCAAAGCATTTTCAGTACTTAAATCTGGAAAATATTAGGGAACAGCTGAAGTGGATTACATTGTATTATGACTACAATTAGACAAATGCGATTTAAAAAGTGGTCAATTAATGGCCATGATTATGGGTAGCCAAAGTATGATATACAAATTGATTTTTTAGTTACAAACGTGGCATTGGCTCTGCTTTAGGGAAACAGCGTAACTTGAAGTGGCGTTAAAGAGTAAAATGGCGCAGTTCAGTGTAAAACTTTATTTCTTTTCCCAAAATCCATTTAAAAGTAAAGCCAGAGAGTGATCATGGTGACTTTACTTGATGACAGCTTTGCCAGTTCCAGAGGCAGTAAATGAGCAGTGCTGAGAATTTTAGGTGCATTAATACTTATTTTTAATCAATTTGGTTTTAGGCTGATCATTTATGCTTTGTCTTCCTTTTAAATGTGCGAAATATATATTTTTGTGATCTTAGCAATGAGTCACTGCCTTGTGGTGATTCACATTTTCATGCATTTAATTTCGAAATCAAACTTTGTAAGTAATTAAATAACTTTAGTGCCTGAAAAGACTTCCGCGCATTGATGCAAACAGGAGACAACTTTTCCGAGCCCATTAGAAGTATTGACGATGTCTGACTTCATGTTAATCCGAAGTAGCCAATGTGGTTGGTTATCACGTCACCAGAAGTGCACCAATGAGCATTGATCTTGCAAATTTTGACTTGGCGAACGTGCGAGTAGATCGCGTTGCAACCGGCGCACATCCAGAATGAAACCATTCCAATTTATTCTTAAAATGTGAAAATAATATGAACCAAAATACAAGGACCTTGTTTATATTGAAGCAGTAGAGAATGATGACCTTCGCCACAAGGAGACCGTCCTATATGGAAGAGATAATAATAAGTATTAGCGAAAATGAGTGTTATATTTGATACATTCCAACCGGTACTTGTTGTTGACTTGTTAAAAATTGCAACGTTGCTAGGAAGTTTTAGCTCTTGGGTGATTCAGGTATGAAACAGATTACATTGAACAGATTATGTCTCCATTTTAATAGATCATCTGTATTAAAATATTTACCTCATGCCGTTTTCGGAATTAATAAGGCATTCATATTAGCTACTTACTCACGTTATTTAAATTACTATCGGAGATTTTCAACCCTTCGATAAAAATATGGGAACGCAATGACTTGTCCTACCTATTTATCCACCCTGGATGTGAAGTCTGAAAAGACCAAATGACGCACTGACTAACTAATCTGTGGGTTTGTTTTTCGCTTTTGCACCAGCAGCTGACTCATCAAGGTCTATGAGACAACAACAGATGTTTATAGTGTTTAAGACCACAACACTCACTGCCAATATCAATTAGACTGTGACTATCATAAGGACCATCATATGTTCACAACTTATTCTGGAATAATCGAGTTTCAGCATATCATAAGTGAGAAGGTCTCAGGTACCTTGATCGTTCCTTTAGACTTTGAGATAATTGAAATGTGTTATCAAAAGCATGGGGAAAAGTACTGCTAAAGAACCCTTGGTATTACATAGTGGAGGTATGCACCTATTCGTATTTGTGAGTGTAAAATCGAGAGTACATTAAAGCGACAGAATAACAAATTCTCAAAGCACAGAACAAAAAAAATACGATTGCCGACCAAAAGTCTATTGCGCGGCAACACTTTGTGCACAAATTCAGCAGAGTTCTGGTAATAGCTAAAAACGTATAAACTACGAATAAGCCGAACAATCGTTTAATCAAAGTTGCTCGATTCCTTTAACTTTTGGTCAGACAATATTACTCAATTTTTGATCAAACTTTTCTGTGCAACAAATTTTTTAGATAGCCCCCAAATTTAGAAAGCATAAACTACGTATCAAGGATATATATTCAAAGACGGAAATGGATATGAACAAGTAAAGCGTTAAGTTGCTCTGATCCGGAAGCTGAACTAGGCATTGGAAAGAGTCGATGTAGCAAAAAATTGGCAAATTTTCTCGCAACTTAATAGCATTAAGATAACTTTAATAGAATATACAATAGTTTGCCACATGACTTTCCTTCCAACGTCTTTAAAGAGCATTTGCCTACTCCACCACCGTCCCCCCCGCGCCCACTGAATAAATAATGAAGTCAGCATCCGCTCGATAGAAAAAAAATGAGAAAAAAATGTAAGGCAGGCTGTGAGTTCTTAAATTATTGATGAGTTAAGCCTTCGGGGTGGGAGAATACGCAATACGATTATTTGCAGGCGATTTTAATTTCAGGTTGCAAGCGCAAGTGAAATAATTGCGTTTTTATATGTACAAAAGCTATTTATAGCAACTATCTTACAACCCGTTTGAATCATTTATAATAAATCATTTATAGAAAGAGAATGAAATCAAAAAAGAGCTAAATACATAACAGTTTTTAATCATGAGAAAGTATCTTTGAACTGTGAATAGTATAAAGCTTCCAGTAAGGAATCAAATGGGGAGAATTCTAGTAAAGTAGATAATTTATATCAACTGTGATATATGGGTCTAAAAACTTGAAAAAAACAGATAGAATCAACTAGTAACTGTTTAAAGAGATAATGAACTTTAGGCTCGAATCGTTTCCATGATATTTACAGATTTCTCTCCATTGGTCTTATAGAGAGATTCGGCAAACAATCTTAATTCACTTACACTTTCTCTCAGCTAAGTGCTGGTATGACGAGGTTTGAAACAGTTTTCAAGTATTTAGATAATTTCTTGGATTCCAATCATATCTCAGTTGATTTCTGCAGTTAAGAGCAATTGTCTGATAACGGGTTTGTTTGGCACTAGAGTTAGCGCCATTCGTGAAATTAGTTTCTACACACTTTGTCTCTGATCTATCAGGATTGAATCCGGTTAGGAAAGCGAACCCTTCGGAAGGTTTAGATAGTATGTTATGATTTTAAATCATTTAAGCTTCTTATTTGCTATAATACAAATTATCTTTTAAAACTCAGCTAGGAACAAAATTAATATTTGCGCGATTATGGATAATTTGGTATGGAGAAATGAAGGCAATAGAGTTACATTTCTGTTTTAAGTCCTCACTGACTAATAAGCTAAAAATCTCAAGTCCCGGAAATTGGGACTAACCAACACCGCATGGGAAATTTTACTTTTCCCCGTGGTGAGGGCTGTATATGTTGCCAATGCGTTGGTAATAGTGCTGAGCTAATAATTGCAACGCAATGGGAGCTCGCCCTCCCAGGAACTTTATCGAAGTAATCCCAAGTTTATTTCACTCAGGTGTTCAACGTGGTCGTGTGAGGTCAGTTTATTCCAATTAAGTGTGCTGTATGGATGTGTCCTGAAATGGGTGGTTGGGGGAGGGAGAGGGTGGTTAGGCAAGAGTATTCTCGACGCTTTTATGGCCTTCACGGCACATTTCGCGTGCATAATCCCCCAAGTGAAAGGCTTAAAGTGGGTGGATCAATGTGCCTGCGTACATTAAAAATGGGCGAAAGGTATCTTACGAACTCAAAGCCGTGCATTTAGTAGCAGAGACGTGTTTTCGTATTTAAGAAAAGAATCAGATGTAACTAATCGGCATTAATTCTTTAAAACTCGTTAGATCGTGAAGTAGAAATTTCTGGAAATACATTGTGTAGATAAAATTTTATTGAACAAACCGCGGCGTGGTTTGAGGATGATAAGAGAGATGAGGGAAATACAAGAGAAGTTCGGTGTGCTTCTGCATAACGCTTTATATAGTCTCCTGGATGAAATTGTTTTGGTAATCGCTGCAGGATAAATAATGCCCGAAATGGTCTCATTCAAGCACCACTTAGGTAGGTTATTCACGGGTTATCATATTTCATATTTTAAATTGATCAATTGTCACTCATACCCACAAAGGTGCCCCAATTATTAACACAACATCTAGATAAACAAAATCCATCAGGCAATTTCAATATCATGATACTTCACTATATTAGACCAAAAATAGATTTCGATCTCTACAGTTTTAAAATGGTTCTACCCAAAGGAAAGACATAACCACCCTCTAGAATAGGCAGACTTTTTCCAGGTAATTTATCTTACGTCAAGTTGCCATCAAAATGGAGCCAGGAGCAGAAACCTACGAAGATAGATGTCACTTTCAACCTGGAGATAAACCGAATTGGCAGGTATCCACTATGTTACCCTCATACACGTATGATTCTCATTCATTATTCATTGCCTATTCTTCATAACTCACTCATATATTTCTTAACAGATACTGTTGTATAACTAGCACTTTACCAGACTTATATTCATATACAATGGCTTGAAGTGGAAACGTGATGTATAAAGAAATAAATGGAGACAGAGTTTACAAGAAGTTTCCCTCATCTTTGGTGTCATTGGAGGTCTTTTCGGTTCCCAAATGGTATTCTCAAAGCCTTGAATCCTAATTGGCCCGTCTACTTAGTCGCAATAGGCAGTCATAAAAAAACAATATATAATTAGGTGATTGATTAACTGGTAAGATTCCATGTTCAGACGGTTCTGGTAAGTGTTATCAACTGAATATAAGACGCTCCTACTCAAACCAACTCGGGAAGGATTGAAAAACTTTAACTTCAATATGAATTTTCAAAATTGAAACATTCATCGCTAAGCCTAACATTTAATTGGGACACAAATTTATAGTTCATTTCAGACGGCCTACATTGTCCTTTAATAAGGATGAAAGTACAGGTTGATGAGTTCAGGAGAATAAGAGAGTAGATAAACATTTTATGTTATCTTAATTCTACATCCTTAATTAGTACATCACGAGCAAAATTCAGATTTATTATTGACTTAGGAAATTTTATTTGAAGAAATTAATTATGCACACCTATCCCAATTTCCTATTTCATGCACTTATTTAAGGTAAGAGCTTCACACTACACTGCAAAATTAATTATTCACATTTAGTTAAAGTCATTGAGTCATTGAATTGAGCACTTTAGCTCTTATTAAGCATGCCTTTTTGAAATCATCAAGAAAGATTTCAAAATGTTTGGGACCTTTAATACTTATTTTTGAGCGGGAAATGGCATTTTGGGAGCCAATTTGCAATGTTTGCTCATTGCCATAAGTACACTGTAAAATGACAATTATTATGCCGTCACATTTTTATACTAACACTCCGCATAGTCAAATATATCGATATCAAACAAAGTCATCTATTGTCTCATATTTTCCTTTATTACTCAATTAGTTCGTGAAACCCCCGAAGTTCAAGCTAAATTGGGTTGGGCCTCCATATATTTCTAAATAAATAAGCTAACTGACTTGATTCTGACGCTTACAAAGATACAATGGTCTTGGTAGTATCTTCAACCGCTGTTAGCTTCCGATAGAAGCGATACCTACACTAAGTTTAATTAATCAACTAAAACAAGTCGAATTTCAAGCCCTTTTTATAATCAGGATTTAATCATACTTTGACGCAACGGAACGCACTCTGGGACTCCAAATAAATCCGTCGGCACCAATGATTTATTTGTATGGATGAACTGTTCGGACTTTTTGACCTGATTATACATGGGCTTGTAATAAATGGCTTTATTGTTCAATTACGCAACCACTGGCTTTATGATCATGATATCGTTGATCAGTTCTGGACTGTTAAAGTTTACGGTGCCTTATGGTTTCTCCTTTGAATTTATATGAAATTAGCTGTACTAGACGAACTTGGTGTCTTCAATTACATAAATTTATCAATTAGTCTGTTCACAAAATATCGCCAATGGTAATACATAAGAACATATACTAAAAAGTTGGCCTTATTTTCTTTCACACAACAGGAAAACAAGACGAATAGGTTAAATTACGACATCAAATTTTCCTGAC
>UZAE01012118.1:14937-60722 GCA_900617975.1 Rodentolepis nana
GTTTGGAATGCGCCCGACTTCTACTTTTCTACAACATAAAAGATGAGGAATTTGGTACAAATTTGAACGCCTCAGATCGTGATGGCCATACTCCTTTACACCATGCTGTCTATGGTGGACATATTAATGTAAAGTGAGCCTTCGTTTTTGAAATATCACTCTTTAAAGACTATTCATTTGCTGCTCTTCCTTAGATGGTTCGATTGCTTCTTATGAATGGGGCTTCTGTGAATGCTTTCGATAAAAATGATCGCAGAGCAATGCACTGGGCTTCCGCATGCAATCTCACAGGCGTGCGTCCTAATTTTAATCACTTTGTCTCATTTAATGAGCGATGTAGATCTTTTTTAAGTTTGTTATCTTTTATCTTGGCAGATAATTGACTTGCTATGTGAGTTTGGGGCCGAGGTCAACTGTCGAGATAGACTGCAGTATACCCCTTTGCATGTTGCGGCGGCTTTGGGAAACATGAGTGTATTTATCCGGTTAATTGAACTCGGAGCAGATCTTGATGCTCGAACTCAACGGGTATTTTTTTGAGTGGCGTTAATTCTTATTAAAATTGTACCAGTTTTACTTTCGTCTTTGTTTTTAGTATAACTCAATATTGCATTTGGGTTGCTTGAATGGCCAGATTGAAGTTGTGAAGAAATGTCTGAGCATTCTAGCAGAAGAATGTCAAGGTAGTGTCACTGATTCAAGTTTGATTCTTGCCTTGAATCAGCGCAATTTGGATGGGTATGTTCCACTTCATCTGGCTGCAATGAGCTCCAACGATGGCGAATGCTTGGAGTTTTTAATCAGTTTTTACAAAAATTTTCTTGAAACCGACGGAAGGGAATCTTCTAAGTCTCTTCTGAATTTGGAATTAACTGCAGGTGAAGGTGGTTGGACTCCCCTGCATCTGGCTGCTATTTATGGGAGGTTTGTAACCCATCTACAATTGATTATTCATATTGTCTGACTCTTGGTCACTCATCCTTTTACACCTTTGCAGGACCACGTACTTATTTTTTCTTTACTTTCTTGCTGTCTTCACATAGCAAAAATTACAAGTGGCAATTGCTTTTGAGGAGATTAGGGGAAATTTCTGTTAATATTTGAGCGTTATGTAATGCATTGTTTGATTTGGTGTAAATTAGGGGGGTGAATAAATTCGGGTGCCCAAAATTAAATTTAAGCAACACCATCTTTAACTTTAAATA
This sequence comes from Rodentolepis nana, assembly GCA_900617975.1. NCBI lineage: Eukaryota > Metazoa > Platyhelminthes > Cestoda > Cyclophyllidea > Hymenolepididae > Rodentolepis > Rodentolepis nana. The sequence goes on from UZAE01012118.1 coordinate 16,143, forward strand.
TATATGTGTAGAAAGGAATGAATGGAATGAAATATTGGGTTAAATCGCTAACTGAATTACCAGACGTAGGTTTGGAATGCGATGCCATATGCTCAAGATATCTCTTCCTAGTTCTTATAGTCAATAGATATAATAAAGAAGTTAATTTACTGTGGAGGATATCTAAGTGTGCTAACTGTTTAAATCAAATTTGTAGTTGTTTTCGGTTCTAGTGCGCTGAGTTAATTAATATCCGGTCACTTGAAAAAAGGCATGCTATGATAATGAGTGGATGTAGGCTTTGGATGAAGTTGCTACCTGTCCAATATAAGTTAGTAATTGACAAACTCATTTAGGATATCGTTTTACAACGCCTCCATTTGGTAGGAGGCAACATCATTGAGCGTTCCAGCGAGGAACCCGAATTCTGCTACCTCTGCAGTAGCCTAACTTAACGAGTGTGGTTAGTCATTCATTTTATTGGGCGTGCACTAATTGGAATCGAACCCATGGAAGATGACCAATTCAAGCTATTGATTTTAATTGTAAAATACAATATTTTAAATATTATCTCGTGAATATAAAAGGCACAATTACAAGCTTGAATCGTTCATTAATACTAGGTCACGAACTAGCTCAATTCCAGCCATCTTTATAAGATAATTCTGTAAAAATTCTGCTGAATTGACAAGAGGTTATCTTTTTTCTCAATAGCTTCATTTCATTCTCCAAAGAGGGGAATTTGATAAACAGGATCACACCTGTTGCTTTCTCTTTTCTTTTGTTTCAGTCAGTATTTACCTCCTTTTCATTGTATTCAAACACTTGCACTCCGATTTATTCCTGATGCGTATACGAATATTTTTTTACTGGATGATCTCATATCAATAAACTTTTTTCCTGATTTCCTTGCAAGGAAGTAAAATTTTTGTTCTGTTCCCCTATAGACATAGGCAGGCGCAGACTTTACTGAAGAATTCGGCGAATGTGAATTCGATTGACAATCGTGGCTTCACGCCCCTTCATATGGCAGCACGACAGGGTCACCAACTCGTTCTCTGCACTCTACTTGACGCCGGGGCTCTTTGGAATGCTCGTGCTCATCAAGATGGTATCACTCCTCTACACTGCGCCACCATCTCGGGATTCTCCGTCTGCTTCAACCGGTTCGTTTCAACCGCTTTCGTTCTTATTAATCTAGGTTATCTAATCGTTATGTAGAGTATTTGATGAGAGGCATCTAATTTTGTCCACTGAAATAAGAATGAAGGTCAAATGACTCCAATTTAAAAATGTAACTCTGTTTTGGCAAGTTTTCGAGATCCTGAAAATTCTCTTATTGGACCTCGATCTTAGAAATTTACATATATCTATAAGAGTTGGTTGGTGAGAAATATTTCCTTTAACTTCAAATCTATAATTCATTTGATGAGAAATAATCCTTAATACTAATTTTCAGGCAATTGGAAATATTCCACACATCGAAATCACAAACATTCTCATTGTCTAATACGATGCCGACCATGTTTCTATTGCCCAACTCTTTTCTTCCCTCTTGCTGACGGCTGAACTTTTAGTGTTTTGGGAAAATCATTATCTACCTGCAGTATCTAAAAATAAATTTGCAAGAATATTTCGGTTATCAGGATCTTGTTTTCTGATACCCTCCCGTGAAACATAGTCGTTTCCAAGATTGTGATTTTTGGGTCAAATATCTGTAAAATGTTTAATTATTATTGTTGTTGTAGCATTTTCACTTCACTATCTCTCACACTTTAACAAGGTAGTTCTAATCACCTTTCTTCTAATATTTTCGAAAATTATTTACTGCCTATTTTATTTGCCAATCGCTATTTCTCCACAGAATAAAGTTGTGTTATCGTAGCTTAGGTGTATTTCGTTCTAATTCCACAGTCTCTTGGACATAGCTAAACGGAGTTGGGATGAGGCCCGGGAAGAAACGGTTTCCATATCTGAAACGGAACACCTAAAAACGTACTCTTCGACTTACACTGCTGCTCTGCAATCGTTTCGTGACGATTTGGGTCGCAGTCTTGTACATACATCAGCTTTGGGTGGTTCTGTTGATTGTTTTCGCACTCTCCTTCTTTCCGGTGCATCGCCATTTGACCTGGATGCCATGGGTCGGACCCCACTGCACTATGCCCTTCTTTCAAATCGGTTAAAAGGCTACTTGGAGGAACCCCAAACTCGTGTTTCCACTAAGTCAACACCAGTGGCTGAAATTGTCAGGGTCCTGTTGAAGGTATGGTTTTTGAATTTCACTCAATATTGCCCATCCACAGATATTTGAACAATTGTTACCAAATTTTTAGTTGGGTGTTGATCCTAATCATAGAGATGTACATGGATGTACAGCGCTTCACTTGGCTTCGGCGTTTGACACCGAAGGGTCTTTGATTCGCGCTCTTCTACTTTATGGAGCTAATAAAAATGCGGTGCTATCTCGCAGTCCCACTAAGATTTACCCTAATGAAGACAATGACTCCTGTTCATCCGCTTCATTTTCCGTATCCGAATCGAGCCAACCAAGTCACACGGTGACGAAGAATTGCATGGTGCTTAGAGGCGGAATTCATAACGGCCAATTTTCTTCCCATGCTCTTTCTAGTACTACCTCTGAGGAGCAATTGTGTATCCAGAATGCAATCCTCACTCCTCTTTCTATTCCCTTTCAAACAGTTGTACATGTTATGGTACGCTCTGAGTCAAATTATATTCCCCGTTTATTCTCTGATAATGACCCTTTTTTCTAATTTTGTAGGCAGCTTACTATCCTCTTCATATAGCTGCTGCTATGGGCAATGTAGTGGGAGTGAAAATATTCGTACAGGATTTGTCTACCAGGGAAAGCTGTCTTCTAATCTTGGATTCAGCGAAGATGACGCGGTATGTGCCGAAAAATCCTGACTGCATCGCGGCTTTCGAAGGGAGTATATTGAAGGCGAAGACTGAAACCTCGAGCCATTTTTTTTATTCTCCACTCTTTCTCGCTGCCTTTAGGGGTCATACTGATTGTGTTAAGGTAAGAACAATGGTTTAATTTTCAATCCACTTCTAATACATAAGTTCCATTTTACATTTATTTCAGTTTCTAAACCCCCTGCTTGAGTAGGTGACAAATCTCTGATAGTAGTTACCATCAAATCGATTTTCAGTTTTTTTAAAGTAAGACTATTGGTTGATAAAATTTTGGGTACTTCTAAGTTGGACTGGGTGCGATCGAAATATCGGGAATTTACGTTTAACTGAAATCCATAGAGAGAAGACAGAAATGTCACGTGTCTGCTAAATTTTAACTTTAGCAAAGGATATTTTTACTAATTTAAGTCTTTTTTCTCATGTAATCGTTTTGACGGTAAACTCAACATTCTACTCACAACTTTTTTCCCATTCTGTATTTCAAGCTGTTTGAATAGCGTGCGCCTGCATATTGATAGGAATGGTGGGTGACTTAGAGACCACTGGCAGAAATTCTCGAGACAAACCATAGACTCCTTAGCCCTAGACTAGGTTTCTCGTCGTCTTCTCTAGTTTAAAAATCTATATTATTCCACACTGCTCTTCATTTGTACTCCTACTATAACCTTAGGCTTTCGCTTTGCAGGTTCTAATGAACAGCTGTAAATCACGATCGTATTCGGAGCGGGATGAAATGTTGACGGAGGAAGGGGAAGACGATTTCAAAATAACAATAGACGCGAACATCGCTGTAAAGGATCAGAAGAAGTTCAACGTCGAGGAGAAGAAAGAAAATGGTAGAAATAGCGAAGTTAATGCGGCCCTACAAGAAGGTGGTCGCCGTCTTTCTTTCTTCCATCATCCTCCTCTTTCTGACGCCCGTCCATGTGGCAAGCTCACGGACCCCCTTGGGCGTACTCTTTTGCATTATGCTGCTTATGCTGGCCGCCTGGAAACTTGTCAATTCCTGATAGCTTATTCACTTTGTCAGGCTGATCCTACATTGCTGGATGGTGTTTATGGATGGACAGCTGTGCATTATGCCGCTTCACAGGTATGGCACCTTGGGCATAGAGCTATTTCGCGTCTTCAAGAGCATTTCTCAAATTGGTCTATTTCTTTACCACATTCTTCTACTCGAGCACTATTGCTCCTGTATAAATTATTAATTTCGCGAAAATCAGATTGAAATTGCGAATTTGCGTGGAAACTGGCTATGACAAATTCAATCGTTAATCCTTGGATTCTATTTGAGTATAGAAATATGCAAATTTCAAAATAAATGCTCATTCAATTGTTTAAGTCTGTTTGAGCTAATGTATGAGTATACTGTAGTTGTGTATACTTTTCTTCTACAGGGTCATAGTTCTGTTGTGGGGTTTCTTCTTCGGTACTCGGCAAAGGAGAATCCATCACTTGGTATGAATTCCAAATGACTATTTAATCGCTAATTCTACTTACTCATACTCTTAGGTATTATCCTTTGCAGATCTGGTAAATGCCCGAGACAGGGAAGGACGTACGGCACTCATGTTAGCGGCAGAAAACATGCACACATCAGTTATTGAACTACTGTGTTCTCTATCTCTACTACCATCGAGACCTGTTTCCGTTTACGATCACTCTTGCGATCCACATATAGTTCGCCGGGTCACTATTGTTGACAAACATGGCAGAACCGCCCTCCATCGATCATCGGCTCTGGGTCATGCAGAGGCCGCTAAAATACTTCTTCAGGTAAATATGGGTTCTTTGAATCTCAAGATAAATACTGGAGATCGCTCGAGGGAAATTATGCCTCATCTATTATAGACTGGAGCTTCTCTTACTTTGGCTGATGAAAATAGCAGACAGGCGCTTCATTTCGCGTCAATCAGTGGCAGTATAGAAGTTCTAGATGTTCTCCTGCAAACAGTGGATAATTTGATTGGGTTACATGAGGCTGAAAATACCAGAGTATTAATCCCTTTGGATTATCGGGGCTTTACGCCGTTACATTACGCTGTTCAAGGCGGCCATCTTACCTGCATTGAAAGACTCTTAAAGGTGGAATCGTACAAATCTCTCGTGGTATGACCCTTGGTTTTAATTCTTGATCTTTTTCATTGAGTGGAAAATACTACTTTTAGTAGTCCCCATATATTTCGAATAGCTTATTCTCAAATTAAAGTGGTTTAAATCCCGTGATAATTTGAAACATCAGTTTCTATCAAACGAAACCTACCATTCTTTCTTCACCTACCTCGTGTCTTCCAGCATGCCATACTTACACATTGACCAATATGCCACCTGCACACATTCCTAGCCATTTGCTATGCACATCCTTGTCTTTAGCTAAGATGAACGGGACGTTGGGTCACCACTTCAACGCCATGCTATATTCTATAAGGGTATGATTAAGAGCAGTGTAATTCAAGGAGCCTTCGATTGTCAATGTGGATCAGCTTTCATCGTATCTGTAAAGGAAAGCGAAGTGGTGAGCCACTGACGAATCAATCACAAACCCAAATATGATCTGCCTACTGACAGACTTCTTCGTCAAGCATATGTGCGCCACAAGAATTGTATGGAGAAAGAATGACTACCAAAGCAAATGAATTCGTTTCACCTGGATATTCGGTGTGACGAGCGAGAATATGTCTGAAGGAGAACCCACTTGAAGAAGAGAATGACCTGATGGCTCTGAGGCTCAAATGAAGCTGGGCTCTCCTGACTCCCCGTAACCTCTTAAAACTGGGTGTACTTCCTCCTTATGCACTTTCACTTCATGCGTGTTTGGGAGTTTCTCCGTGATTATGATTTGAGATTTTTTTCTGCCATGGGGAATAAACAAGTTTATCGTTTTTCAATCTCGTACATTTTACTCTTTTAAATGTCAGAACTTGGAAGCGAGCCTAAACTAAGTCAACAATTACCGATAGGTCTCCTTAAAGGGACCATTTACTGTTCTTCTCTCCATCGTAGAGATTCCAGTATTTATTGATTGTTTATCTTTTAAAGGATGCCAAGAATTGCAATGCGTTTCCCATCTTTTATTAAGGGTAATACATATACACCGCTACACTGTGCTGCTATGTTTGAGAATGTGTCAATAATCCGAACTCTTCTTGCGGCATTCCCTGTTTCTATGCTAAAATTGAAGGATGCCCGCGGAAGTACGCCACTCCATATAGCTGCAATGGCCAATCTTGTAAGTTAATAGATCTGCTTAGGTATTCTTTCACTTTCTCTAAATTGTCTTCGAACATACTAATTTGCACTCTTAGGCCAAGGTCGTCCAAACGATACTTCTTCAGAATCTGGGACAAGAAAGAGACGCAATTAGTTGCCTTGACAACAAAGGTCGTACACCACTAATGGCTGCAGCTCTCCATGGAGCTGCTAAAACGGTGGATTTTCTCCTCTTATACCAACGGAATCTAGAGGACGATCCCATTCTTTCCATTGGTAGAAGGGATCTCGAGGGCTCTAACGTCCTGCACTTAGCTCTTTTTGGGCCCAACGAAGACACAGCGTTGTGTTTGATCCGCAGGTTAGATTTGTTAGAATTTCCTTATTACTCTGCGTTGTGTAGGTCTGATTTTCAAGAGTTGATAAATGAAGTGCTTGCAGACGGTCGCACACCTCTGCATTTGGCTGCGGAGAAGGGCTTCACAAGAACTGTTATTGAACTCATCAAACGTGGTGCCAATTCATTCGTGACTGACAAAACTGGGAAACTGCCTATTTGTGGTATCGTTAAATCCATGCAGGTAGGCCATAAAATATTTTTAAAAGTGGCCGGTGCTTATTTTATCTATAGTATTCCGAGTGTCAGTTGGCTCTCCTCTTGGACATGCTGCCTCAACTGGCAAACACAATTGAGGCTCCACAGCAGTCAACTTTCGTATCTAGACGGACCTCTCATAACCTCATGGCAGACTCTATTCGCAGTTCTGATCCAGAATTTTACTAGATTACTCTCACTTCCCTTTGCACCTCCTATCTACCAAATACGCATTTCATTCATCATATGATTTGTTGAAATGATTTTACTTATTTATAATTGTGTAATTTATAACTACCTGTATCACAAAGACTGTTTTTATTTAGATTTGCCCTTTTCTCAAAATGGCTTGTAACAATTTTCGTTGTAGATAAGATATTTGAAGTGACTTAAGATTATTACACGGTACTGTTGTTCAAGTAAGTCCTAAGAAGTTCAAACTGTTGTAGGGAAGGTGTATAATTGGCAAATATTTTTTGACTCAATTAGTCATTTACCTACAATGGTCATCGTCGTATACTTGTAAAAAATGTATATTTGGGCCCGTCTTTATGAAAATTCCCTTTTCTGAGACCCGTGGCTATTCCGGGCAATAAGAAATTTTAGTTTTAGTGATCATTGAAATTCAAGGCATTTTCGATTTTTTCCCTTGAACTTTAAAGTGACATCGATTCATATATTTTGAATTATATATCTATTTAAAGTGTTCCTAATGATTAGTTAAAGTTGGTAAAGCGCACATAATAATCACCTACGTCCAGTCTTCTCAGTTGATTGAAATTTGATGAAGTACATTTTTCTAAGCCTTAAGTTGCTCATTGTGGGAATCTATGTGTTGAGGCTGTTCGAATGTTTGACAATAAATCATATATATATATATATATATATGTATATTCGTACATTTTTGGGCTTAAGCTACCTCCATATTTCCCCCTTTGTTAAAAATAGACATTGTAAAAATAACTGACTTGTGCTCCAAATGGAATAAAAGCAACTGACAATTTATTTTAAGCATATTATAGAAATCGAATAACCTGTTTGCAATTTTGAAATGGGCAATATTTTGTCTGGGACTTTCGACGGAATAAAATAAATGCATGCCTGTTGTGGAGTTTATATAGTGAAACAAGATATTATTTCATTAAATCTTATGATTTATGCTCCATCTTAAAATAATTTCAAGTTACCTACCTCCACTTTTGGTACGGATTTTATCGTGACGCAAAAATGCCTATAGATATTAGCAGTCATTGAATTGCTTTCAGTTTGAAAACATAGCAGCAATTTCAGTGGATACGCACATATTCCTTAAACTGATCGACTTTCTGAGACATACTTGTGCTCAGTGTTTGCCTACTTGATTAACTTCCCCCTCGACATTGTAACTTAGAAAGTATGGACATCTTCAGCGCTATTGGTTATCCAATGAGGTTGAACAATGCGTAAAGTTGTTCAAAACGAGGAGGAAAACGAGGGAGGACAGGTGACGCAAATTGCTCTTTTATTCATTAAAATACGCGCTCTTATTTAGATTTGAACGGGTAAGAATTGACAGAATAGATGGTGAACCGATAATAATTCCAACACTATAGAAAGGGCTTTTACTTAATGACCACCAAAAGGTTAATGTACGAGGCAAGAAGCCTGTGACCATCACTCAGATGGACCGAGAATATCCGATTCGGCTTCCAAACTCAATCGAAAAAGCATATTCTTACCATGAATCGCCGAGGCCGAGAAAATGCACTTTTGTTGCCTTACACTCTTAGAGCTCTAAGAAATTCGTCTTCCCACAGTCTATGCCTTGAGCCTTAGCCTCGCATACAGACTGGACCAGATATGCACTGAACTATTTGCCTCGACCTCCCTCTTGAACTCCAACTATTTGAAAAACACCTTAACCCTCTAACTTTGCCCTGTTCCTCTATTCTCCTATGTATATGAAGTGACTTGTTACAGATTTGAGAGAACCTTTGTTCTCCCCTTGGAATGTTGAGTCCACTGGTTGGTCCAATCAATGGCTATCGTTCTTAGTCTTTAGCTGTATTGAGTCCTGTTGAACTGTATTAGAGCTAGATAAACACTTCCATCGTCCCTGCTCTCTAAAACTGAGTTGATTCTTCAAACTTCCAGAGCCGTGGCACTGAAAGAGGTGACGAAATGACTATATTAGACAAGTGGAAGCAAGTATTTCACTCAGTTATGGTCTGACAAACATTATACCAATAATATTAAAATAATACCAACCAATGTATTGTCATGTTTTTGCTATTATTTTGAGAAGCACGGTATGAAAATGTGAGGGAGGTGGGGGCGAGGGGAAAGAAGAGTGATTCACAGATGCAAAGATAGATGTAAAGGTAAGATGGATACTGTTGAAGTGATTGAATTTGACATACAATGGAGTCATTGTAGTTTGGAGGGAGAAGTCAACTGCCGGTTAATAGACTTTTTTGCCGTATGAGTATATGTTGCCCAGGGTGCACCACGTGGAAGTAAGTTTATCGCGCACCCCCGATATGAAAATGTAAAAACTAATAAAAATTTTAACTGTCCACTTGGACAAGGTGTTAGTCAAAATCCTATGAATAAAAAGGAAAATTTTCGCAAAGTTCTGTCGCTAATACCTTGCTATTGGAACTTACTAAGTGCAGCGAACTATCACTAGATAGGTAGTTTCTGAAGCTTTTTAACGTTTATTGGTTGGACAGAATACCAATACAACAATCCTTATTAGATGCTGAAGCAATAATTTCTTACAGTTGTAATGGAGCATGAGTTGAACCGACTAACTATTGAAGTTATTAGTGAAGTACTTCGTCTAGGTGGTTTGTGGGAGACTTGAGTTAACTGTCCGTAAATGATCATCAAATAATGAACTTTTGCTCCTTTGCTGTATGAAAAGTAAATTAAGTAGCTCTTGTCCAGTATTGCTAAACAGTTTATACCTTTGCTGACTTGAAGGAGAGCTTGGAGTTACTACCCATTTCTACGATTTCACTAAAATTTGGTCAAAGAAAGATTTCTGGAACATAGTCAACTACCTCACTTAACTCTTCAACTTCGCGTAAAAGACAACGACTTAAGCCACCAGTTGACAGCGTTTTCTAGCCGTTTTAAGTATTTTTAATTTAGACTGGCCATATATTGTTAGCTTAACTACCATAATGCAATACTCGATGAGCCTGTTTACACTTGCTGTCCATTAACTAGATTTGTTGAAGAAACGAAAATTTAGTTGGCTAAATCCGACTCCACTAGCTCTGGCATTTACACTTAATCACATACGACTTATTTTGATTTAGATTTTTAAAAATCTTTTTCTTGAAAAACTCGCATGAAAGACAAATCTAAGATGGGTAGACCCAAGAAACTCAAAGGAGTATTTGTAACTATAGCAGATCATTTGATGATCCACTTTTTAGCCAATGCCAATAAACAATTCTCGAAACCTCTGGGTTTATATTTTTACGGAAGGGTAAATTCGGAAGGTTTTTTAATGTGGTCACCTTTATTATCAATATGGGGCTACAACGCGCTCCTGACAGCATGTTAATTAACCACATAAATCTATAATCGATCTGACAATATTCTGACCTTCATCAACACTAATTAGAACAAGGCTAGTGTGCATATTATAAGAGGTATAAGTGTAGGATGCTATATTGAGCCAGTGCATTCTAATTTCATGCTCACATAAGCCAAATAAATTGATTTCCAGAGGGTACTATGGAGGAGCTTAAACGAGAGTTCAACAATGTACCATCTGCGCGGGATGGCATGTGCAAATCGTGAAACCTGGACTATTTAAATTCGGGCACTGTCATCCCATTAGATTTGTGCATTTCCTCTATCACTTCATATTCCATTCAGACAACTTACAATATATGCAGTTATTGGTCACATTTGTGGTAACTATACTTCCTAGGATTTAAGAAGTATCAAAGAGCAAGTAGAAAATTAGCTAGTATCACTGACCACTTTGCCTCATTTCTATTATTAGGCATTCAGAACGATTATTTAAAATACATTTTTTCACTTTAATGAAGCTGCTAACAACGGCTTTACGTTTAAATTTTTAAATGAATGTAAATGAGACTTTGCGATAAACAATATTATTTGTTAGCCACAGGACCTATTAAATAAAGGCATTTTTCAGCAAAAATTTCGTTGCGATGTTTATGAAAAAGTCTTTTTTACGATTACAATATGTGGGCACGTCATCGCTTAGTGCGTCATCGCATGCCTGCTCGCCAGGATTGGGAGGTGCGGCCGTACAACTCTGTGTGGAGCGGCCGTACAAACAGTGGCCAACCAGTAGCCTCCATTCGTTTAACCTAATCCGCCATCCTGATCATGATTAAGCTCCCTGCGTGTACACTTTATCCGCAAAATCCTTACTGAATAGGGGTGTGCGATAGACTTACCTCCACGTGGTGCAGCCTGGGCAACGTATACTCATGCAGCAAAAAGTCTATAAACCGGTAGTTGACTTCTGAGTTCAAGCTATCATGACCCCACTGTATGTCATATTCGACCACTGCTACAGTACGCACCCCACCTTTCATCTACCTTTGTGTCTGTCTCTTTTACATCTTTGAAACACTCTTCTGTTCACCCCCCCCCCTCTCGACTTTTTTCGATTTGATGTTCCTCTCCCTCTGTGAAGCCTGAAGTCAACTAAAGGACTAATGATAACTATCATAAAGCTTGCCATTTGATATTTATTAATTTCAAGTGGCAGGCGCTTGATAGCTATCATTGGCCATTTAGCTGACTTCGGGCTTCACAGAAGGAAAATTCATCAAAGTAGAAGAAAGTCGAGGGGTGGGGAACAGAAGAGCGATTCACAGATATAAAAGAGGCGGACAGACACAAAGGTAGAGAAAAAAGGAAGATGAGTACTGTGGAAGGGGTCGAATATGACAAGCAGTCGGGCCATGGTAGTTTGAGGTCAGAAGTCAAATGCCGGTTTATAGACTTTTTTGCCGGATGAGTATACGTTGCCCAGGGTGCACCACGTGGAGGTAAGTCTATCGCACACCCCCATTTGATATAAATAATTACTTACTGAATAAACGTGTTTCGTGCTATACGCCTGTTTCTCCAATAGCTGAGCTATAGCTTAGCTGGCTCTGGGCGTCTAGCTAGATGTAGGAGAATCTGCCATAGAGATTTCCGAGTCAGTCAGGCTTTACTAAGGTAGCAATAATCTTTTTTAAAAGTTTACAAACACTACTTATAGTGCGGTATATAGTCATTGTTAATAAATAGCGCTCATAACTTAAAAGGGAAACACTTTCATGAAGAATTTTCCAGAAATATTAAAATGCACAATTTTAAATTTCAGTTGCCTCAACGTTGAGACACAAAAAAGCACTTCAAGGTTATTAACTGAATATCATCCTCTGTAGGGTTAGATGACAATGTATAAGTACAAAAATAGAAATATATGTCATTAGGGGGGAGGGACTGTAGAGACCATTACGTGTCTTTCGATGGACATTTCACATCTAAAAATAGTCTCCTAGCTGAATAGTCATACTAAAAGTCTTTTTGAGAGAAGATTTCCGTTTTAGAATTAAATCAGATTATCACTTTCATGTCTTAAATAAACAGATTCGAATCAATTTCAGAAAGCTAAAAATTACTCTAAATAAATAAAAATTTGCATTATGCAAGGAAGTTTAACTAATAAAACTTAAAACTCTGTCGTATATTTTATTCTAACCAGTCAAGTTGGGTTAGAGAAGCAATAGCCGTATGGTAATGCATATGACTGTTCTAAACGTAAAGGAATTTACGTAGTCATCATTAAATTTTTATGTGATTAAAGAAAATATTTCCCATTTTTAGTATTTCTCTTTTATTTCACTTTGTCAGAAAGGTAAATAAGCCTGCTAATTATATGACTTTTTCATCTTATCTGCCTGCCCAGTAATTTATGTTGACACTAAATCTCACTTCATTTCACTTACATATAATTGAATTCGTAAATTTGTTTGCCTTGCTAAATTCAATAACTCATATTATTTCTAACAAAATCCGTTAAATAATATAAAAATAAAAGCTATATTCATCATTTCAGCAAAATTAAATTATTGGATTTGTATTTATTTGAGACAACAGGTGAAACTGAAGACTCAGACATGTGGTTGTAGCAGATACATTAGATTAAATTCATTTAAATCATTAAACTCCAATTATTCAGTAGTACTTTTGTCGCGCTTTTATTGAAGAAGATGACTAAATTTAACGAAGATGTTTCCGTGAATTAAGAAGTGTACAATTTCAGGTGTGAAGTTCTTTTCTGGTTAATGAAGCTCCTAGTCGATATTGAAACAACAGGAGAGTTAAAATATATCAATAAATCCCAAATTGGAGTATTTTTCATAACTATAGAGAAAAGATCTAAATTATTAATGATCACCATGCTATTCATTGAATAATATTATATTTAGGGTCCTTACAAGTATACTCAGAATGACACTAATAGTACATTTAGGTGGGCGATTTATAGTCCCTCGTTGACTGATTCACATTCACGAAACAATTTTGTGGTAAACACAATGGGTCGAAGAGAGACGGGTGGTGTATAATTAGATAAAAGGAGTTTGCCTATAACCTGAATGATAATTTCGCTTCTTAATGCCAATTGGACAGGGCGATATATATTGCATAGGCATTGGATCATCGTACAACCAATGAGAAATCGAGAATGGAATGCATTCGCAGTGTGGCGCTAATGCAGCGTTTAGAGGAAACGGATTGCAGCAGGTAGCAACAACGGTACCAGCATCAAAATCGACAGTATTAACGGTCATAAGGTAGGCAAAGGGCTGTGTTTGCTGTTCACTATTGGCATATGCCCTCATACCCGATACAAGCGTCACAGTGCATTCCATCACAAGGAGCAAACAAGGCATTAAAAAGTTTTAAGGATACGTCCTCCTGCCTACGACTAAATGCCATTCTTCACCATCAGTCCTCTAATGATACAAATTCTGACACCAATCTAGGTGTTGGAGGTGGCGTTGCTGGTAGCGGTGAAGCAGACGCCTCTGAATCAATTTCCGCTGACTTGCGTCCAGCACTGAGTGATCATAGACTAACTGGAGGTCTCCAGCAGGCTGGTGTTCGTTGGCACAGCTACAGCGGTGCACTTCCAGGTAGTCTTTTTGATGATGATGTGAAGAGATCATCCTCTGGATTTTCGAAGGCAAGTGGTTCGAGGGAAACGTCACGAGAAGAAGCAGTGGGCTTGTTGACTGGCACGGACAAACCAAGAAAATATATATTTATTCTTGCTCCAGATGGAAATTGTATGTTTTACTGGTTGTGGATTGTTTGTATAGCTTGTCTCTATAATTTGTGGGTAATCCCCTATCGTTTTGCATTTGCCGAAATAACAAATGCCACCATGTCCCTGTGGTTTACTCTGGATTACATTGCTGACACCGTCTATCTCTTAGATTTACTAATAGGTTTCCGAATGGCATACCTCGACAGTGGGATTCTGAAGAAAGACCCCATTCTATCCAGGCAGCACTACCTTAATTCGACATGTTTTTACCTCAATTGTCTATGCATTTTGCCCTTGGATCTACTGTATTTATCAGTAGGCTTTAAATCACTATTAAGAATTCTTCGTTTTGTGAAGATTTTCAAACTCATAGACTTTAGTGACATGGCACAACGGCGCAGCGTACATCCAAATATTATTCGGGCAATAGGCTGGATTATAATATCTGTCACTATTCTTCACTGGAATGCATGCTTTTACAATTATATTACCAAGACTTTTGGATCACAACATAGTCCTTCTGAAAGTAGTTCCTTTGAGGACTATCTTCATTCTTTCTACGAAAGCTTGCTATGCTTGACTCTTCGAAAAGAACTTCAACCCAATAATATGTCCCAAGTCCAGCGATATTACGCTCTGCTTATATTTGAAGGACTTATCGGCATCACTCTGATCACAATCCTAATTGCAAATGTTAATATGCTCATTTCCAATGCGAATGTGAATGAAAACGATTTTAGACGTAAGTTTTCTTTAACGCTCAATGAATTCTAGCTTATGGTTTAATGACTTTGCGTTCCTCTTTATATGGTCTAAAGCTTAAAACGAAGCAATTGAATATTGCGGTATTCTTTCCGTGACTTCTTACTTCTTCAAAACTCTTAGTTTAATACTGGAAAATTCAGGGAACAGTCACGGTTCAGAGTTCCAATTTGTTATCTGCTTTTATTTGAATTTAGCTTATAATAGATTTATTTAAGATAGGTCAACTTTAGAGTTAAATAAGAATTTCTTTTATCTATTTGCAGTTCACCACAAACAACTTAAATAGTTCTATTAAAGGGTAATAGAAGGGATCCTTGTACGGCAACACTGCATGCCTCATTAAATATAGTCCTCCGGTGTAATTAAAATAACTGGGAATCTGGAAGAAATACTTGTGACCTGCCTGAAAAGCTCATTGCTTCTTTACCCCTAGACAATAAATTATTGGAGGATAAATTTTGATTGACTTATACTTTTCTTCTGTTTCTACTTTCCACTTTTCTCACACTCGGGTAGTCACGAAATAGTCCGCTTTTGCCTGCTTCGGTTGCCGCATTTCCTTATTAAAAGTGTCACTGGCTAAGAGAGTTATTTCCACTTCTTATACAGCTGTAACCATTAAAATATTCATATGAATTCGTCTCGTGAAAAGGCTTTTTCCAAATGGAAAGATCCCCATTATTTGTTCTGTTCTCAGACCCTTTCATAACTAAATGTTTGGGAACATTTTGATTTTTCACTACTTTTACTATTAATAAAGTCTTTGAAAAAGTTCTAAAAACAATTCGAGACGGAAAGGTCACAATAAAACTCTGTATAAAGAATTTTATTCGATTGATTTCTGGATGTAGGTTTCATAATGAAAACATAATTGACAACTCTTATGGGAGAAATAAATGTCAAACTATTTCTTAAGACAAAAAGTGATAAATTCGTTTCTGCGACAGCATAGTTGTTTACCGAATAGCATATTCTCTCTGAAAAAGCGGTAAGCAAACATTGTATGACATTCTATTTTTCATAAGTAAATCCACAGTGATAGAGCTGAAAAAGTAATGTTTGAAGACCGCAACGAGACAATATATTTTGGCTCTACCTGGTTGTGTTCCTTAAAATGATACTTTGTTTAATAATGCAGAGCATACGGACAAAGACCTGTGTAATTTTTTTAATGAGTTCAAAACCTATTAGGTCTGGCCACTATTGGTGCCTCCAGGCGAGTTTGAGCTAATTAAATGGAAAAGGAAATCTAAAACAGACTTTTCCACCATAATTAATAATACATAACATTAATTGTTTTTAAAAAGTTTATTGGCTTAGACATGTTTTGGTAAATTTTCACATGCATAAAAGGTGATTAATCTCTTGGATTTTATTATTTTTATCTCATTGTACCTGTCCATCTTGAATGAGCTTTTGAGCTGTCATACTTATCTGTCCACTTACTTGTATAGTCTCTGAAATTCTCTACACTAGTTATCATAATTATTTTGTATCGTTTATTATTAGAAACAAAACTTGAAGCGAGTAATATGAGTAAGATCATAAATAGTGTATCTAGCATTTATAGTTGGAAATCGGCTGATTTTCTCAGTTTGCTAATAGTTTCCTTTCTGACATGATTGATTTCCATGAATTAATAAGATGAATTTTTGTCCTGCAGTCGGTTTATGGATTATCTCTTTGCCTCTTTTACAAACTTAGGGTCTTCTGCGCTGTTGTGAAGCCATTTCCCCGGTGTGCCTGTCCAAAAAATGCTGTCTGACTAGTTTACGCATGCCAGAGTAGGGGGAGAGATCATGCGTTGATATTTAGATATTAAGGCATTATACCCAACTGAGGAAATTTTTATAACAAGTCACTTTAATCTGTAAGCATCAGTGTGCACTCATATGGATGAATCGAAGAAAACTGGCGAGATCAGATGATCTCTAGGGAAAACACAAATTATGCAGCATTCGTTTGCGTTTAATCGTCTTCCCATCAGTATCTCAGAAATTAACGGCACTGTTCGCAACCTCTCGGTAACCACAGAATAAATAAGTTATAATTTCGAACACTCACAATATAAAAATGAAAGAAATAAAAGGACAACAAATTTATGTGTAAGGCTTTATCTGTTGAAAGGTATATAAATTGTTTGTACTTAATGAAGTTTTATCACTATATTTTATAAAAGTATGTGGTAGTACCTCTCCTCATTCTACGATGTTTTTCATAGTGCTTATTCGTATAAATAAAAGAAATATACTAAATTGCGTGGCGTTTGTTGCTAATTATATTGAAATGTTATTTAAATTCGTATGGCTTTATAAAAGAAGGTCTCACTAAGCGCCTGGTATTTAATTGCTATTGCATCCCATTTCAACAAAACAGGGGACGTGATCATTCGGTGTGGAGTGAAAGCGAAGACAAAGTTCTTTTTTTGTTTGCCTGCTTTGGACGATTCATCACAAACACTGAGATTATGCGAGCTTTGGGAAAGTTGTTGGGCGCCAGGAAAATGCTTGATCTATAACAAAAAAATTTTTATCGGACGCGAACCGATTCGTGAAAGATTTCCATCTGAAAATGCTCTAGATGTCAAAGAAATATCCAAAAGCCATGGTACAATAGTTATGTTCATACGTCAACCTATTGCTTTCAATTAACACATTTATAAGAGATTTTTCCATTGTATGTAATACTAGTTTGCATTGTGTTGTTCAGACAGGTGGTCTAATTGGAAGGAAATAGGGAATCCAAATTGTTCACAACTCAATTCAACTAAAAGAATTAAGAGCAGGCGGTTTCTGACAATTTCAGTTATTTTTCGAATTTTTTCTGCAGCTCTTAAAACTGAATGATATCACTTTTGAAAGTGCATCTGATAGAGAAACAATGAGATATTGAGAACGTAAACATGCTCAGGTACCCAGAGTAATTTATAAACATTAAGGGAAATACTTTCCATACGCGGAATTTGTCAGATCTATTACGGCTACCATGTTCGGATGCTTTTTTATGGTTGAGAATAGTATTGATTTGCTTTGCTGTTGATAATATCAGTGAAAAATCAATGATCTATTTGGTTAATGAAGTATTGGAAGAAATTCATTTTGATTTTTAGCAATCTTCCTAGTTATAGCAACCTTAAATTTTGGATCCTGATAAAAATTTCTTTTTTCTTCTTACTTACTTCTTTAATTACTTAAGTTTTATGGGCTGTGCGTCTCTTATATTTTATTAAATTTGTCATTAATTTTTATAAAATTTATTAAATTCATCGTGAAATCAAATATCCGCTTAAATTCAATGGGATAGTTGACTAACGTTTATGGCTAAAATTTAATCAATTATTGAATTTCAATTTAAAAGATATTTCGCAATTGCGGGGTTTTTCGTATTTCTCATTTTAACTTGCCGCATAACAAATGATCACTCCTTTAATTCATTTCTCTTCAACCAACTTTCTTTTTCATTAGACTTAATATGAAAATTATTTTTGCAACTGACAAAATATTGAAACAAATCATATAATTTAAAGAAAAATTTATCTAAATTTTTAGAATCAATTGTTTTGAGACTTTGCAGCATCCTAAAATTTTTAACTTACTAAATTGATTATTTCATAAGATATACATTAACCTATGCTGTTACTAAATAACTTTATGTTCTGAAACTTTGTGTCCATTTATACTTTAAATGGACAAAGTGTGGTGCTCGAATACCACCCCCAAGACATGCCTTTTAACTGAGATTTCAGTACCCAAAGTCGGGAGCACACTTGTAAAGTAACTTTAGAAAAAAAGAAGGAAACAATAAATTTCTTTTTCATGAATATGCTTTAAATAAAATCAGGTTGTGAAAAATAAATTTTAAATGAGGAAATCTTTAATCTTAAGGTAAAAAAGAACGTCAATGGCAAGTCTAAATGGAACATATAAGAACTATGCTAAAACAAATCAATAATTTCTTATTTCAATATATGAAACCTGTTTACCGTGAGTTTTCTTTCAAACTAATCATCTATGTTTAAAAATTCACATTCCAGCTGTTTGGCCTTCCCTTCTTACAACCATCATTAGATGGGAAAACAGATGACATTGAACATATTTTCATAAAAATAGCGTTCAAACCTTGAAAAGGTGCTGGAAGAGCATTGTACCTCATCGTTCATTTTTACTCTATTAGTATTATTATTGTATGTGGCATAGTTAAAAAATTGCAGGCTTTGAATCAGGTAGAGAGAGAGAGAGATAAAGCGAAATATTTCAATAACTTATTTGCTTTTGTGGAGGTTAAGAAATGGGTATTTAATTCTAAGCAAAATACCGTATTATTTTATTTAGATTTGGGTTGTCATTAGCTAAATACAATTCCATTCAGAATACCATTGACATATGATTCAAAATCTTACTTAAATTTAATTAAAATTATATCGGCAACAATGCCACTTGGATTCAATTGTTTCAATGTACAATTAAAAGTAAGTCTAAGATTCAAGCAGGAATTTTGACCATACTGTCAGAGCCGTTGTTGGTATACTAAGAATGGTCACTATACTTCTGCTTAATTCAACTAATTAGCCCAAACTTCATGAACTCAAAGTATATGTACTCTTGTACAAACAGTTTAATTTAATAAGGTAGAGGTAGATTTTTTTGCCTACACTCAGCAAAGACAAATTGGTCATTTGGTGGAATGTCTAAGTTATTTCTTAATGTGCTTTTTTCAGATAGTTAAAATTATAACCTTAGGACAAAAGTTTAATTAAGATACGGAAGTGCTTCTTTGATAGTAATAGAAGGAAGATATTCAGTTCCTAATTTATTTTTGAACTGATAAAGCAAAAATTCTGTTTTACAATTTTCAGGTTTGGTTAATTCATAATTGAAAGAATTGAACCGTAAGGTTTCGTGACAAACCTTTGAAAATGTTGATGTCTACTTACTGTGAACAGGTGATCATTTTGTCGATTGTTATCTCGAAAGTTCTCCCTAGTTTTTTTAACTTGTATGAATTAGCCGATAGTCTTAAGTCAACATATAATAGTAAGTTACTCTTTAAGTCATACTAGAATTTTAATTTTCTACCGATGTCAATTACGAATAATATTCACCATTAGTTATATGGGCATTGAATTAAAGACATAAAAAATTTGAAATATCCCTTTAAATATGACGCTGAAGTAGATGATTCACTTTCATAGACCAACTCTAAACGATAAATGGTGTTTTGAAAATATTTGATAATCTACCAATTGAACTAACGATTTATTAAAAAAGGATATTATATTATTCTTTTGAAAAATCAACCAACTGATAACACAACCTTTCACGTTAATTTTATATCCAAATATTTCGGTCTTAAATAGGGTTGTTATATTGGTTAGGCGGTTCAATTTGAGTGAAAGCCTCTTTCTATTTACTGAGTTCCTTTTGTTAATATTGTTAAATTTACAAACAATCAAATTCCAGCGAGTCACATTTGCGTTTCAAACGTTATATCCCCAATTACTGCACCATTTTTGACAAAAAATTCTTTAATGCCACTTAAATATCTATTTCAGGTCAGCTTGCTGAAGTTCGAATGTACTTGGTAAAGCGAAAGGCTCCTGAAACATTAAAACGTCGCGTTGTCTGTTGGTTTGACTATCTATGGCGTCAAAGTCATATTCCTGATGAGCAAAGGGTCCTTAAGCACCTTCCAGATCGCCTGAAAGCCGAAGTTGCTATTCATGTGCATCTGGATACGCTCAAACGCGTAGACATGTTCCAGGACACCGAAGAGGGCTTTCTTCTCGATTTGGTACTACGACTTCGGCCAGCTCTCTTCTCCCCTGGTGACTTTATATGTCGAAAAGGTACGCAAAGTAAAGTTATAAGATCATACTTTAACATTTGTGTTGATGATAATTAATTAACAGTAGTTTTAATTAAATTGCATTTCAGTATTATTTTGATCTGATCTTTGAATTCAGTATTGAATCACTTTATTATTTATTCTATAAATATATGTTTTAAGCTCATAGTTAGTTACTTGATGTATGCAATCAGTTTGAATTATTTTCATTGAATCAGGATTTATTCACTACCCTCGAACTTTAGAACATAAATTGTTGAAGCAATAGATTCCTGACTGAACTTAATATTTTTGTCTTAATAATTTGTCACCTTTATCCAGATACTTGGTTTATTAGTTAATGGAAACTCATAAATTTAATGTAATATGATAGCTCTTCAAAATTACTCTAAATTTTCAAAGGACTGCAATTTAGAAACTCTAATATTTTAAACAGAATTCATGTAAAATATTTCAATTCACTTCGTTGGCAGATAACTAATCTAGGCATCCCATTTACTAGTAAAGACCGCTCTCTGTATCTGGGATTCGGTTCTTGGGTAGACCCTTTATCTTCCATCAGTCACTAGTATGAATAATTAAGTGTTGAAGATAAGAAGTGAAATTTTAGGCGTTGAAATTTATACTTCCTCTGACAGGTTACACTGTTTTTTGATCATAAACGCATCGTTTTTAGCTAACTATTTTCAACCTTGTACAAATAGTCTTTTATGACCAAATTTGTTTACATCTTTTCGGGTTAAGTGGGATTTAATCACCTCCACAACGTGGTCAATCCCTAACTTTCATTTATTTCGGTTTGAGTCTTGCCAACCAATTGACTGGCAGGTAAGGTTAATATATTAATACTTAAATTAATTTAGTACAAAAAAGTTGAACCGCTTTGAATTTTTAATTTCAATAATGATTTTAGTCACTACGAGTTCATAGTGTTATATTTCGTTATTGAAGCACTGAGGGGCGACGGCTAAATACTGATGTCACTGAATGCAAGGACATATGAGTACGAAAAATTAATGGAAGTTTTTAATAGGGGCGATTGAATGACAAATGAACGTATACTAAAATAAATAGAGTTGCGGATCCAAAGATGAAGAAGAGCTGACTGAAAGACTTGAGAGTAAAAACTAAAAGACGATAGGCAAGCTATTACTTGATAGAAACCTGTAATTTTTGGAGTTGAACTAAGCAAAAGGTTATGGGCTTTCATAGGCAAAATAATAGCATTAGATGAATGCCTGTTAAAATATGCAAAGACATGGAAATTGGAAGTTTGGAATCAAGATTTGCTGTGTTTGACTGTTGCCTGGGTTTCTAGAGTAGTTTGTTAAACGTGTGACATCAACGATGGATAACGCTCCGATAACTGGAAAGTAAGCCTTAGAAACGATTGGTTAATGGGACCCCGTAAAAGTTAACCCAAATATCTCTTCATCGACTGTTTCAAATGAATAAACTTCAAAATATATGGGATCTATACATTTGATTTAAGTATATATATTTTTTTTTTTGCGGACAAATTATTTTAAGTATAGCCGTAATCGGTAGAGAAAACGTATGCTTAAAGTCTCCTCTGTAAAATATGTAAACAAGGGATCGAAAATGTTACTCTTTTGAATCCACTTCAGAAGTCATGGGGCTACCGCTAATTGAAGTAAATAATTGTCGCTCCTTACATTTTAAGGAGTTTGTCTTTAATTAATAGGAATTATAATTTATTTAAATAGAGTGTTGTTATTCTTGATAAAACTGCCTTTATAATCTGGGGTTATGAAATTTCCCTTTAAAATCTGATTATTCTTAGGGCTAACAGAATGGAGTAATCCTTGCCAAATCGGAACAGTAGTTGAAATGGACAAGCAGTGTATTTGATATTCTTCGATTAAAGGAGAGAAGAGAGACTGGAATGAAACGTCGAAAGTAAAGAACTAGCATAAAGATTGCAACTGTAAGCGAAGAGGGAAAAGTTTTAAAAAAGGAAATTGTAAAGTTAACTAGTTAACTGTATGTGCATCTTGTGAATGCAATAAGTTGGTCACCACAGTGCATATGCGATAATGGAAGGCAATCAATAAAGGGCATTTAGTAAAATCATTGCGTAAAATCAATAAATTGTTGGATTTAAATATTGCCAAATGTTAAGACGTTCTAAAAATAAGTTGACAACAAATTTTCCCCTTTAGCAGAAATATGTAACCCTTCTTTCCGCTATTAATTTCACTTTTCGATAGTTTTAAGCAATTCGTTTAGTACTCAATTACAAATGGAAAAGTTCCTGGTTATTGTGGAAAAACGAATTCCGCATAGTTGGTGTAATTTAGTTATCCGTAGAGGGTAATTGGCTAACTAAATATCCAGCTAAATCTAAATCCTAATTGTCCATTATTTGTAAAGTTAATGAAGTTAGAGAAAGGGATTGCATCCCAAGAGGACGTGAGCTTAAATAAAATAGTTGGATTTAAACAAAATTACTGATTCATAAAATTTGAGCAATAGTATTCAAATAGAGAGTTCATTAATTCAAACATATCTACGTAAAATTATTTCATCGGAATATTAACGAGGCGCATGAATGACATAAAGAAAGGGTTCAATATGCAAGGGCATTTTAAATAGCAAAGCCAACGAATCAAGGATGCTAGTATTTTTCTCTTACCGTGAACAGAATGGCGACAAAATACTTTTTGATGTGCTTTTAGGTGAAAAAATAGATAATATAATAAGGAAGATCATCGAAATTAAGATAGTATTTCCGTTCCTCTAACTAGTACATTATTTATAATTATCATTAGTAGTACCAGATTTTTTAATAAAGGGAACAGAGTTGTTCAAAGACTTCAGACCCTTGTATTAAGAATGTGAACATATCGTTTAATTCCCTTTAATTGAATAGTTTTCCCCTACTTACAAGAGATCAGATGGCTTTCATACAAAAGTAGAATCTACAATGCCTCGACTTATCCTCAGAAATCTCTGCAGGCAGTTACACACACAGCATAGAAGAATTAGACAAATGGTATGGAACACCTTTATTTGGTCTGTGTCGCTGACTCGGAGCTCAGTTATTAAATGTCATTTTGGCTACGCTGACCATGACGTGACTATTGACTGCTAATTGACTTAGATGTCTCTGAGCTCACGACTACCCACACTCTCTAACGCGATCAGCAGAACGACCGCACTCGATGACCACGGGATCAGTAGCTCATCGTCCTCTGCGGAATGCTCCAGGGCTCATTAATTCTTTGGTTCAGGCGTTTAAGCGTTGTGATCCCCACACTTATGAATGAAATCAATTCAGTATGCCTAACTTTTAAGGGTTGACAATTGATTGTCACTTTTGTCAGATTGTCAATCATTAAAATGACATTAAATTTCAACATCCAATGGTCTTAGTGTCAGAAATAATCAGCGACGCCCTTCCTATCAGCCTTTTTATTTATTGGCTAAATATGCAGTTAAGTTGATTTGAATGACTTACATATCGCCAATTTCGAATTAATCCGCGAATGTTAATGTGGAAATTTAACAATAGAATTGATCACTTCCATTGAATCAGCTTCGAATTCGATTTTAAGGCAACTTTGTGCGCTTTTTTCTGTCCAGGATCACTTGAGTCGTAAAAATTTTCATTGCTGAATTTAATTATATCCTCTATGTAATCTCTGTTACAGCACAATTTTAAATAAAAGAAGTCATTACTTAATCTTCACAACACCCGGTTCATTTTGCCTTAATTCCAAATTCATTTATTTAATTCCTTCACAAATGCCGATATCCACCTTATTTCACTATTTTCTCCGACCTTGTTGTACGATCCTAAGGATATTTATTGTTCGAGACTAGTTATCAGTAGCAAGTTAGTGGGCTCTTATGGTATATATCCGCACTAGCCAGGTATTTTCACCTCACATGCAAGCCAATTAACATTTCACCTTCAAACTGGAAATAGTAGCTATTAGTTCGCAGTTAGATAAAAATTATTTCTGGTACTTTATATCAAAACTTATATCATAAAACTGGAATCATTTGAGCAATAGCTTCTTAATAACTGACAAAATGCACTGCCGCCTTCCATATATCAGATTATCTGAAGCAAAACCTTAACTTTGAAGGTTCGAACTAGGTCAACTGTGTTGGGGACGTACTTCCAAATGCTAGTAGTATTAATCATATTTAAACCACAAGCAGTGCAATCAGTGAACATGGATAGATACAGAACTACACAATGTAGTTGAAAGGGGAGTGGTTATTCCAGTTTAGCCTAAAACTAATATCTTTATTTGTAATCGCTGATAGAAGCAATATTTCTATTCATCGGTACTTAGAATAAGTGTTAGTAAGCTGACCAGATTTTAAAAAAAACTATTTCAAGAAGGGAAGGATGAATTGCGTCGGTTTCTTCAAACGTATGCTTGAATTACTTCAGTGCAACGTTTTCCTAACCAATGCTCGAGCTTTTTTTTTGGGGGGGGGGGCGATTCTGACTTGAAACTAACAGGAAGAAACAGCATGCAAATAGTCTCTCGGTTAACATATGGAGTTCCTGTATTTCAATTTGCAGTTGTCGCAAGCTTGAAACAACCACAAACTAGTTATGCAAATGCACCAACAAAACAAAATTTTGAGCTGTTTGTATAACGCAGTTCAGATTCCACTTCATATAAGTATCAACGTTATTTTGCCCCCTATGTTTTAATACGATGTCAATCCAATAACACTGCATTAGATAAGAAGGCATTTCCTCAATATCACCTAATTAATAATTCTCCACGTTGTTGTCAACCATTGCGGAAATGAGCATTTCTAATTTTTACCAAAATTACCAAAACTTGGGCTGTTCTCGAATGATGCCACCTATTTCCACCTCAAGCAACCTCTTTTTAATCATTAGGAGAAATCGGAAAGGAAATGTTTCTTGTAAGTCAGGGGAAGTTAAACGTATTGGCAGCCGATGAAAAGACAATTCTAGCCACTTTGGGACCAGGAAGTTATTTCGGTGAAATTTCCATTCTCAACATGGGTAACGTGGGTAATCGACGTACGGCGTCGGTACGATCTATCGGCTTCTCTGATCTCTTCTGTCTCTCGAAGGAAGACCTCTGGGATGTGCTCAATGACTATCCTTCTGCTAAACAGAAGCTGGAGAAGGTCGCCTTTGACCGACTCAGTGTGTGCCGTAGCCCTGATCAGTCCAGTGAAAATTTTGGTAAGTTCTTTATCCTGTCTATTGTTTGTCAAGGCATTTCAACTTTGCATTAATGCATTTTAATTTAGCTCCTACCTCTACGATCGACTCTATTTAGTGAAGAGAGGTATCTGGGAGATAAAATAGTTGCTTCAAAAGAATTTATAATTCAAAAAGGCCATATATACGTAAATACTTATTGTTTCCATATTTAACATATATGGAGTTAAATATCCGTCAGGAAGATTAAAGTCTGTGTCTATGACTAACCATTATTTTGTCAGGAACGGCGTACGTCTGCATAATGCAAAGGATGATGGCTGACTTAAAGAAAATATGTAAGAATCCTACACCTTGAAGCATATCAACAACTTATCAAATTGAAGTCATGCTTCTCGGATTTCAATCACTATAAATTCGATGCCTCTTCATGAAATGAGATGAAATGTCATTGGAACATAAAGTTGAGATGATTAATTTAAATTTTATTTCTAAAATGGTTCATAGAAAAAATATGCCTCTTTGTCTAATTTATCAGAGTTCTTATAAACTGTGATTTATTAATAATTTTATAGTTAAGAGAACTACTTGAACAGATTTCGGCTATAACGCACTGGATATTAATAATTTATTACCGTTTTCGAGAATTCACTGTTAACTATTTGAGATTACCATTATTCTGTTAGACTTTCGTTTGGCCAAATGATGTAGAATATTTAAATCTAATTTAAGTGGAAGTTGAATGGTAAGCGTTAATAAGATATATATTATGCGGCTTAGGTGAAATGAATTGTATGGAAATACAAAGTCACCCTCGAAGAAGCGCTTCCTCGGTGTCTTCTGTTTCTCGACGATCACCTTTCCTTCTACCCCTTCCACTGCATCTGTCCCAGCAACCACTTCCCCCTCCCAGCCGTTTGGAACTAAAGCGTCGGCGATCTGCTCTTTCGGCAAACTCCTCTTTCCCGTGTACCGGTCATAGTGGTGGCGATCGTCACACATCCCTCGATCGTAGCTGTTCCATCAAAGCTCCTCCACTCCTACACCGTCAATTTTCCCTCCAATGTAATTATGGGGAGACCCTTGAAACCTTTGGACAGGGACCTCGAAAGGCTATCACAACAGCCGTCATTCGACCACAGAATTTAATTGAGGAAGCACCATTCCAAATGTCTTTAGACCCCGTTAGTAACACGATCCCGCAGATACGTTTTGAAAGAGCAGCCACTCCTTTAGGAGGTATGAGGTCAGAAAATGATTCAAAGCAAGTTCCAGTTGAATTTAGCATCCCTGAAGAAGACCAGAATGAAGAAAACCAAAATCAAGTTCTTTTACAACTTCCTGAAGTGAATAATCACTTATATATATCATCCCAATCGACCTCTCATTCTGGGTCGGGATATGGATCCTGTGTCGCTTCACCCTATTTGCAATCCTCAATTCCGATGAACATGTTCCTCGATTTGCAGCAAAGAGTGTCGACGCTGGAATCAGAGAATCGAATTCTATCCTTATGCCTGCGCCAAGCCATGGGCCAAACAGATTTGCCTGAGCGGCCTCCCCTTTAGCATGATGAACGAGGCAAAAATGAATGCAATGCAGGAATACTCAGTTGTTATTTGAGAAATAAATACTGTAATTTGAATTACACACTTCGCGTTGTGTTACTGCGAAAAAGGATATGAATTAAGTGGGGGAAAGTTATTTGAGGAAAATAATGCTGATGAATGGCATTGACACATTGCAGTTATTAATGTTCGCGGAAGTATATTTTTACATATTTTAAATGAAATTATGGGAACAATTTAATAATGAAAATGATTCTCTCTCTTCATTTGCCATAGAAGCAGTTTAAAAATCGGCCATTTTACATACTTTTACGTTTGGTACTTCAGTTTCAAAAGAATTGCGATACATGTCAGTTTTATATTTTGTAATCTTTAGAAATTCCCTTAATTCCCTTAATTTGTCGCTTCAATTAATTATTGTATTTACCGTTCCTGCAATGCTTCATTCAACTTTCCTTTTCAAGCTTGAGTTTCCTTCATCTAATTCATACAACCGTGGACCTTCCTCTTTCCCCTCATTACACCCGAAAACTAACAGTTACGACTTTAATAGGACAATTTTGCTTGGACCGATTCATTCCCAGAAATTTTTATCGCCTTTAATTATCTCAAGTCTGGATAGAGAATGAAGGATGCCTGTGAATGTGCAAAAAAACACCTTAGTTATATTCATATATGAATACATTGATTCTTTGCCTCCATGCCTCTGCGATTTAAACCTCCATCTGCCAAGTCGAGACGAGTTTTTTGTTTCGCCTTTCTTGTTCAACCGTCTCATTTCATTAAAAATTATATTTGAATTCATATCCTACTCGTATCCTTACTCTAATGACTCCATACACTGTCATCGTGCCTGTTTCCCACGTCTCTCATCTAGTTTCTGAAATCTTCACCGTATTTCACTTAATATTCTTTCATACACTCTTTATTCTTTTATTTGGAACTGTTGTTTGCTATTGTTACCTTCTATAGTCTGCTCTCGGTTCAAAAGGTCCTACAATGTTTCAACTCCTATATTGACGGTGCTTGGTTCTGTTACCCTTACATAAAGAAATTAGACCTTAACAAAATTATTGAAAGCCACAGTGAGTGCAAAGCAAAGCCTGTCTTTCTTCAGACATTTATTACATTACAGTTAATTTTATGTTGAAATGACCAACATAAAATTACATTTGAGAAATACCCTTTTCACTGGGAATGCATTTTCCACGGCTCTTCGTTGACCCAGAATGTTCTGAATTTTTCGGTTCCCATTGATTTCTCGTCAATATTAATATGCGATTCAAGTTAAATCAACTTACCATTCACAAGTCATGAGTGGTTAACAGGCCACTAATGATTGGCATTTAGACAACATACAGTAATCCTAATTTAGGTACGGTTTTTAAAGACTAAAAATTGGTGTCAATAAGATTTCATTTATTTCTGAATTGAGAAACAAGGTAATGCTATCAAGGTAACAAACATCTAAATCTAATAAAATTGCCAATGAAAAGCAAGACGTTGACGCATACAATTTTGTTCAAATTCAAATTTTTCCTGTAATCTATAATAGTTGTAGCTGATCGCTATGCAAATAAGCCTCGGCAGACTTCATCAATCTCTATGGCAAAATCCTCTATGGAATGGTTCCCAAAATAAACTAGGCTACCTCAACAGTGTCCAGAAAAGAGATTAGCGTTTAGTGCGGTTGCGTGTCACTGCAGTGGAGCTTAAGCCTTAAAATATAATTTTGGCTACCCTGGCCATGGGGGGGGGGGAATATTGACTGTTGATTGGCTGAGAGGTCTCTACGCTCACGACCGCACTTGCTCCCTAACGCGATCAGCACTTGATGGCTACGCGATCAGTAGCACGTTGCCCGTTCCGGAATGTTCGAGCTCCCATGTTATTCTATGGCTTAGGTACGCTCTCCATGACGAGTTATACAGATTTAATCGATAGTAATGCTACAACTAAATTGATTAAAAGTCAAACATTTTAAAGTGAAATTACCCTTCTTAATTAAAAGCGGCTGACGAAAGTGTCCTTTTCAAAATCTAGATATTTCCAAATTATGAAAGTTAGTGTCAAAATAAGTTCTGATTTTGCGAAATCTTTGCAATCAGCTATCTTTAATTTACTACTTAATTCTGGTTTTAAAGAAGGAGAAACTATAAGCATGAAGAGAATGGATAATTATAATCCCGTGATTTGTGTTATATTAATCGGGGTTTGATTCACAAATAACCAACGTGGTAATTGTGAAAGGTAAGTTGCTATTGGATATCCTCAGCTAATTCGAAATTCAAATTCAGCAATAAAACTTAGTAAGACCGAATTCGTACGTATTTTCAAGTAAGTAGTAATTAATAGAGTTCCACTTTCGTTAACTCTGGATTCCTCTTCTTTTATCAATTTCGATAATTAAGATCATACGTGTCGGGACCAACTCTGTCGTATGACTATTTCCTCGCCTGAGAATTTCTCCCCAGGCTCCACTTTTACTTATTTATTTGGTGACATTTTACAAGAGGGGATTTTAAAATAGATGGTGAAGTTGAGAGTTAAGGATTCATACGTGCCGTACTTTATCGGAGATCCTGAATTATCAACATCTGTTTCAAACTGAACTCCTTTCAGGAAATTTGGGTGACAAGTAATCATATAAGAGCCAAAAACACTTCCAATTGATACGCAGAGTTTGCTCTGTTGCATAACCTTTTAGATGTAATTGATATGAGGACCAGAGCCATCGATGGGAGACTACCTCATTCTCAACAAATGTGTGTCTTCGTTCTTACGAAATACTTATTTACCTTCCTTTCATAGAATTCTTAGCCATTTACTTTATGTAAAGATTAAGAGCCGCATATTTTTGGTACATGAGATTCCATTAACACTTTCGACAACATTACAAGCTAATATCATTTCGATAGTAAACTCTATCGACTAAATCTATACCAAAGCGATTGCAAATCCTTACTGAGCCATTTCTTTTACGATTCATTAACATTTTTCTGCTGCTAGGGGAAAGCAATTATGGATTTTGAGCTTATGAGACCACTGCTCAATTAACGATCCGAAAGTTGGAAAGTTCATGGAGAAAATGTCTCTCCGATGAAATCTACCGCATAACATTATGTAAAAGGTAATCAGTTCATTAATACGAAGGAGCAGAATAATGAAATCTTTCAAAAGTTAATTTTAACAAATGGTTTATATCAGTAATCATATTGGTCTATTATAAAATGCAGGTGAGTGGAATATTTTAGACGGTTTGGAGAATTTAACTCCAACGGGCAATGACTGAAAATTTTGACGAAATAATCAGCATTAGTATTATTTTGGGAGATTGTGGTGAAATTCAAATAAACCTGATTCACATTAGTTTTTGGTTTAGGGCAATTAGCATTTACAATCAGGGAGATTCATGGATTTTGAACTCAAGATTATTTACGAAACCAAGATGAAAAGAATGACTCAAGGGGTGCCATAATTTTTAACAGTTGTCTCGAAAATAATTACCTGAAAAAAACAAAAATCGAATCACATCAAGGGATGCTAGTCATTCACAAAATAGTTGACTAAGTATTGAAGAGGTAGCCATTAATTTTAAATAGATTGAACTAAAATGAAAAGCCACCATAATTATATTAATTGTTTGATTAAAAATTTGACTAGTGTGGGTAAGTAAGATCATTATAAATCGTATATTAATATTATATATACTGGAAGTGGTTAAACCCAAAGCGCGAAAGGGAGAGCGTAGAAAATCTCTTTTATTATCTTCTTGAAGATCCAAATTCAGGGTGTCCGCCTGATCGTTCGACTGAGGATGTCATGACGGAGAGTAAACATGAGTGACTCAAAGGAAAGTCTTAAGTGTGGACCGAATAGAACTAATTGTCGATATCAATTACCACGATTTCAGGCATTCTATGTGTTCAAAGTATGTGATAAGGACTATTGCCAACATTGTGATTATGACGGACTTTAATGGAGTAATGGAATCTGCCACAGCAAGATTTGTGATAATTAACAGGCCAAACAGAAACCAAATGTTGGCAATTTAAGGTCATGGAATAGATTGCTGTTGCTGGAGAACTCAATGCTTTATAGAAAGCTTCCTTGAGATTGTGTCATATATGAATCGAGTCTAGTTTAAGCTGACCTGTCTCCCATTAACCTTTAGATTCCCATATTTCCAGCTTGGTACTATATTAAGTTACACAATTCATAAAGCCTGTTTTACCCTATGTTTTAATCTGGTTTAAAGAGAAGATTCGGTTTATTAAACGAAATCGCAATACGTCCTTCAATAAAGAGGAATATGTCGACTTAAATTGATAATGACCATGTTTGAAGATTCTTCTACCAAGGTATACTAAATGGTAGCACAGAAACGCTTCATAACTTCTAAGGTTTCACAAGTAAAATATTTTATGTCCCACAGTAGTAAAGGATATGTAATCGTTAAGAAATTACAATTTTTTCAGATCCAAATTATGCATTAATGCTAAAATAGGCTTTTTTATATGGAATCAAATTCAATTATAGCTCACCTTGTGTGCCATATGCTATTTCATATCTCCTACAATTTGAAATTTTAATTTACGTTACTATTAGTTTATTATTCCCGCACGAGAAAGCTACTATAATATTTATAAATAGAAATGGATCTACTAGGCCTATACTGTCTGTACTACACGAAAATATTATTACGATAATTCAGCAATAGGCTATTTGAGTTTGGTAACAAAGTGGCATGAGCAGTGACAACTTACCTTGTTAAAATAATTGCTTTGTACAAAATTATACGCATTCACATTTGTAAAGCAATATGGATCTAGAATTGTATTCAAAATTTGAAAATACGAACATAAAGCATTATTATGCATTTCTAGAACAAAGTTTGTAGGTCGATTTTATGGAAATGCCTAATTTTAAATTTTGTAAAGACCAGAAATTTCTGGTCAAACGAATACCAATACTTGCGATCATCAGCTTTATTCAACTCTTAAAACGTCTTTAACCAGATATAAACGCAAATAAAGATTGTTCAATTAATATTATTAGTATATTAATCTTCACAGTTCATTAAAAACAAGTTTCGTAAAGGAATAAACTTTATACCACTGCTTACTCACCCGCGCGTTCTAAGCTTGTTACAATGTCTTGCCGAACATGTCAAGTGCAATTAAAGGGAGTAGATATTAAAAAACATCTTCATTCCGACTGGCATATATATAACCTTAGACGAAGTCTTGCGGGCTTGCCCCCATTGTCAGAAGAACTTTTTCGGGAAAAGGAAGAGCTGTTTCGATTTTTAAATAATGGAAACACATCTAAGTCATCCATTAAGAAGGTATGGCACAACGTTATTAAATTTTTTCCATTGATTGAGACAGTTAATCTGTTAATTATTCTTCTTTTGCAGAGTTTTTACTGCGAGATTTGCAAAAAGAATTTTAAATCTAATAATGCTTATGAGTGTCACATTGTGTCTCAGCAACATTTAAAGAAAATGAAATCTGTTGAATCGTACGTAATCTAGAGTTGATTATTTATCAGACATATATGATTGTAGCGAGAAGATGCTTCATTGTTTTGTAGGGAAAAGGCACACGTCCCTGAGGATGTTATTGAAGATATTCCAGCATCAGAGAACGGATCAGAAAGCGAGCACGCTCCAGAGGAATTTTCGCCGAGCGTATTCGGGAAGTCCTTGCCTATTGGTTCCTGCTTCTTTTGTGACACCACCTATCAGGGCAATCCTGACGCTCTAGAGTGTGTTTTGTCACACATGATAATCGCACACAATTTTACTATTCCTTATCCTGAAAAACTGGTCGACGTTAGAGGTCTCTTAGAAAACTTGGGCCGCCTTGTTGGTGAAGAATTCACTTGCCTTGGTTGTGGTCGTCAATTTCTCGGTCCCAGACAAAACAGGCACA
The DNA here is from genome assembly GCA_900617975.1 of Rodentolepis nana. Lineage (NCBI taxonomy): Eukaryota > Metazoa > Platyhelminthes > Cestoda > Cyclophyllidea > Hymenolepididae > Rodentolepis > Rodentolepis nana. The sequence continues at coordinate 49,474 of UZAE01012118.1, forward strand.
AAAAGTCTCCCTCAGAACTTCGAAAGCAAGCTCTTAGTGCCGTCAGGAAGCATATGGTGGACAAGCAACATAATTTCATTTACACTGGAATCGAAGATCCCATTGTGGTATCCGCTGCAATAGCCGAAGCTGGTGATGATGACGAAACAGCTGTACCACCCATTGCTCGCGTTGGAGGTGAGCTATACAGTCAGTATTACAGCGGGGATCGGGCAAACAAAACTCTTGTTTTGGCAAGTTCTATGCTCATGAATTGGTGCTTATTGTTATCTTAGCAGTTGGCTAAATCTTGTTTTCGTTATTTTTAGCCTGATTCTGATAGCAAGTTTACAGAGGAAGAAACCTATGAGGTTCATTTGCCATCTGGTGGGGCTATCGGTCACAGACGCTATTACCAGTCAGTTTTCCGTCAAAATGCTTGTGCTCACCTGGAACTTCCGTCAACAAATCGAGCCATTTCGGAAACTCTTTCTTGGAAATCACGTCCTGGAGTCGGGCCGATGATGACTTTGAGTGAGAGTGAAATCACCAGACTTTCCCTCCAGGAGCATAGGGATCGTCGAGTTGATTTAAAGAGAAGATCCCGACAGGAAATGAAGTTAGGCATTCGGGGTAATATTGTTCTCGCAAAACATTTCAGAGCCGCACAATAAATCCCTTTTTGCTATTTCTAGTTTTGTACAGACTTTTTGTCAAAAATACTTATGAATACTTGTTTTACTGGTATCTTTAATGCCGTTGCATTCTTTCAGATGCCTTCTTTATATATATACGTTGCCCAGGGTGCACCCCGTGGAGGTTAGTCCATCGCACACCCCCCTTCTTTATTTAATAATCATGCTGGCACTAAAGGCCAGTAAAAATACGTTTAGCACTCTGAAGAGACCATTTTTTTAATCTAACCCGAAATGTCCTAATGTGGCACGAATTCAAATTTGAGGAAAAATTTTTTATTAGGATTCACGGTGCTTCAGCATAAAATTTTCCAGCAACCGAACTTCGCCCTACCAAAAGATAAGTTTTCAATTAAGGAGGAACCGAGATAATGTCTTGAAGGACATGGAAAGTACGACATCATCATGACAGATCACGGCCTGATGAGGCCAACCACCAGGTAATGATTTGTTCGTTTGTCTGATCAAGCATATTCTGTCTTATTAAGCATAATTAATCAAACATTCTTCAGCAAATTAGAATGCAATTGTCGATATAAAAATAAAATGCCTTTAATTTGACAAACTTCTAACCTATCTCTCTTTCTGAGTCAAGTGTAGTCTAGTTGCGGAAAATAAGACTTATACTGTTAACGCAGTAGCTCATTATAGTTATGGGTCCTTTTCATTACCGGAGAATTTTTAAGCTTTCAGTCAGTCTGCTATCTTGATTGATTGAGGAATGAAGTACGGTGTTTAGCGGGTATTGGGGAGAAAAATATTATGTAAAAATTGTCGAAATTCTACCTGGAGGCTCTAATCATACAGGATAGAAAACAGACCATATTAGAACTTTCGACTTAGGAGCAATGTAGTAATATGCAGTCCGAGTTCACTTAGGAAAATTTTTACTAAGGCTCACTTTGGGTACAGCGGAATGGAAATTCTACTACCCTCTACTAACCAGACTTAATCACTGAGGTTGGCCATTTTGCCCATTGGATGTTCACGGGTGGAAATCGAACCCACAATCCCTGACATTGTGGCCACCGACCCACAAGATAGAGAAACAATATTCTATCTGCTCTTATTATTTAAGATGCCTCACACCAATTGCCCCACCTATTGTTTTCGTCCATTCTCTTATTCTTGTAAATAGCAAACATCCCTTTGTTAGTTATTTTTCTCAGATCTCTTGCAAAATCTACCATCAAACTAGTCTCAAGAAGGAAGATTGAATAGACCCCAGTCTTCACAGTACTAGTTTGTGGCTAACCATATCGAAATACTTTGAGAAATTTTTGAAGTGATAGACGCCAACAAATACCATTGTAGTCATGGCACTAATTAATTATCTATGACAAATAAAACGAGAACGATTGAGAAAATGACAAATTGAGCAATTCAGTTATAAGCTAGGTGTTTAGTTTGCCGGAATATATGGCAAGCCTCCTAATCATTGTCACACTGCATGATGGAAAAAGTAATAACAGTAGCCACAAAATTTTCCACCCTATTCATTCAAAAAAGATTCTTTGCTCTCTTTATTTTCCTGAGATTGAATTCAAGGACTTAATAAGATAAAATGAAAACGAGACACAGGTTGCGCGATCAAACGTATTATTTACGTGTACGCTAGGAGCTAATCCGAAACTGTCGTTTGGATAAACCATCATTGGATTTATCACAATTTAAACGATAAGGTTGGATATGCTAAGAAATTTGGATAGTAAGGATATTACATTTTCAACGAAGTGTAATAAGGTCAAGTTAATTTAGTGGCAGAAAATAAATCTGTGTAATTCAGAAATCTACTTACTACACTTAAGTAGATAGATGCACTCCCCATTATTAACTCATAGCTCTGAATTTTACTTAGAAATGGGAGTTAATCGTCATCAAATCAAAATAAACACATAGACCAACATAACAATGAAGCCTACCGTGGAAATAGCGTTATTTCAAATGTATGAAGTATTTATCGCCAGGTAGAAACAGTCGAACATAAACAGGTACACTCGGCTACATTGAAAGGATGAGACTACTTTCGCTTCCAGTTATAGTACATTTTAGAATTAGCAAGTCTTTATTGCTATTGTTAAGAGGACCGCAGACACTGGGAAATCTAGTTGGCTAAAGCAGAAGGGATGCAAATATTCTTAAACTACCCGATGTGAAAGTTTATTTGATAGCCATCATTGATTATAATGATCTCAAATTTGAAGTGTAGAGGGAGTAAAGGCGTGTAAAACGTAACCAAATAGATCATAACATAGCACAATAGTGCAAATATTCATATTACCTCATATATTAAGTGAAAGATAAAAACAAAATATTATAGTAACATTTTTACAAAACATGCTAATCCAAAAGGGTCATAATTGTCCAAAAGAAAAGGAAATTACATGGTAATAGATATACAATTACTTGGAGGATGAATTGCTGTTGCTAGATGCCTCTGAATTTCTGAGGGCTTGAATTTCATCACCATTGGCAACACGGTGGCATAGCAAAGAGGCAATGACCTCGTCTGGAGCAATTGTCTGCGATGAAATAAGAGGCAAAACTAGTCCGGAGTTGGGAAAATTGACAGGCAAGTGAAGTAAAGTTCCATCCGCCATTTGGATAGAAAGTGTCTGTGGTTGTGACTGCTGAGGAAGATGGGATTCGGCTGCTACTCTTGCAACGACTTCATGCTGATTATCAATTTTATCTTGCTCGGGAGAAGAATCTTGGGTCTGAATTTGAGGTGACACGGGAGAAGGAACAGAAGCAGCAGAAGTATCAACATTACGGCTATTTTGACCACGAGGACCTAAACAAGATTGGATAAGTTCTCTACCCTGGTCAGACTCAATGATGGGTTTCAAACGATTAGTTGAAAACGTATACACGTGGTTCGTTTCAGAGGCGACAAGAAGTAGGACTTCAGCACCAGTTAATTCTGCTAACTCGAATGCCTTTTTCATCAATCCAGTTTTTCGTTTGGAAAAAGTAGAACAACGTCTGACTCGATCACGCATAAAGGAAATAGGAATTTTTTGTTTGCCTCGCGTTAATTTTGGTCGCTTGTATAATAGGGGATCGCGAGTACTTGATAAAGATACATTGCGCTGAGAGGGAGGAGATTTGTTAAAAGAATCCTCATCTTCATCATCGGAAAATTGTTCACTTCCGGGATTTTCCTCAAAAAATTTAATATCACTCATAGCGAAATTCAGATCTAGCAGTTTGAAAAAGAGACTTTGACTTCGAAGACCAAAATTTTGACAATTTAATAAAGGTGGCAGATATGTAATATGCTACAATTGAATATTCAAGCACATAAACAAATATTTGCTTTTGTCTTCAGGTTATCAAATATAAATCAAATAAACGCATAATACAGCGCAAATACTTGAAAAACTACCAAAAACGATGACCAGGCAAGAACCTGTTCCGGTTGTTATTATTGAAAAATGCACCAGCGCAAGAACCAATGGTATTGAAGGACGATTTGTTTGTGATTTACTATTATTTAAGTAATTTTATTATTTAAATTGAAACGCAATCGAATATTTATCAATACTTATCAATAATTATCATACTTTAATTGTTTGTTTTTCAAAGATATATTATAATTATTTTGAATGTCAGACTTTATAATATTTATCAAGTGTTGTGCGATAGAATTTACTTCACGTGGCGCACCCTGGGAAACGTATGTTCATACGGCAATAAGAGTCTACAAATCGACAGTAAACTTCTGACTTCAAATTATCATATTAAAGGAATATCAATCTCTGCATTAATTCAAAAGTTTAAACTTATGATACCCGAAAACATATTTTTATTGAATGAATATCTTCATCTAAGTAGTGATTTAGAGCAGTCAAATTCTACATTTTTCGAAGGTTGGAAAAAATATTACACCAAAGCCAGTTATAATTAATAAAGCGCGCAACAAAATCTTAAATTCACTAACTTTTGAAAATTTAACATAATATATTTATCCTAGTTATCGCTATTTGGATTGTAATATTTCCATAATATTGAAATGAAATTTTCTAGTGTAAATGCCGTCTTAAATATGAACATTTCGTTGATAGAAAATATCTTTATACTGAAAAGAAACTTAACATTCTCTTGAATGTAATATATTCTAATCGTAACAGGTAAAAGGAAGTGGTCAAATATTTTCTTTCAACTTCCTAGTTAACAAAAGTTATAAAAGGCAATTGCTAAATATAACTTAAGGACGGCTAGTACTTAGGACATTTTTAACTGAGTGACTTTGGTGATTCAAAACAAAGATAACCTTATTTAAAACTGATCATAAATTTTCTAACGAGTAATAAATCTGAAAATACATTATCCCGAAGAGCATGATCAGTGAAAGTTTTTTGAAAAATCGGTACCTTTAAAGTTCGCTGATTTATTTAGTTTTTCAGAAATAGGAAATTTCACTCACTTCGTAGATTTCAAATATTTTACTTTTATTTTTAAATGTCAAAATCATTATCATAATAAGAATAAATATATTGAATTTATTTTAATATAACCTGCATATATTATTTGATCTACGGTTAAGGAAATCAATTATGAATTAGCTTGTTCAAATTGTCCACCTTGCCTTAATTCCTTTATTTCTACCTTCGGCTGGATTCGAATAAACGTGACGCCATATTGCTTGAATTGAGTCGGGCAATTTATCGCGTAATTATTAAAATACTAATATAACGGTCACTTAAAGCATGTACGAATTCCTTCATATGATTTCTTTTCTTCATTTTTTTAAACAAATTTTTGTTTTTGAAGAGTTGTAAATGTTTATCGTTATTTCTATTTTAGCTATATTTTGAATTATGTCGCGTATTCAAAAATCTAAGAGTAATCCCCTCTCTTCACTTATGAATTCTAATCGCAAAAATCAGCCAAATTTGCGGAACGTAAGACCTTCTGGAAGCTCTGTCAGACGGATCAAGGTTGTTTTGAGTATGGATAAAACACTTAATGATATTGCACACGTACTACGCACAAAATATAACTGTGATCTCGGAAATTGTAAATATTATCTCAATGACCATGTTCTTCTGGAGGGCCATAAACCAATTTCCTCTCATTGCACTATTGATACGGGATTAGTTGCTGTTATCATGGAGATTAAGTCAATGCCTACACATTATGAAAAGCTTCGCTATTGTCGCCTCAACATTGTTGATATTTTGGCATCTAATCAAAACGATCCCAGCATCCTTCCTAATCTTGATGGAATGGTCATAACTGATGCAAGTGTTCTTTTCTTGGGGATTTCCTGTCCACATTGCCTGTTTACTTAGCTTTACTATTTTTTTAATGCAGATAAATCAAACTGGCTGTGAAGTCTTTGACGGTGCACCATTGGGACCGTTTTTGGATACTTTGAATTCTGATGGATTATCAGCTGAACAGGAGAGCATGGTTGTTTCGCAACAAGCTGTCGTTGACGCCTTTTCTGCCGCTAGTCGTGGCATTGAGGAAATTGACGGAGATTCATGCACCGTATCTCAACAATTAAGCCTTTATCCAGCCTCTCATGTTAGTGCCTTGCCTTACGGTGTCCCCAATCCTGGTAGTATGTTTGTTGGACGTTTTGATTGCAGTGAAGTTAACTATGGGGGTAAGTGGATGATCGATGAAAATTATCGTCGTAGACTGGAGGAGAATAACATCCCAAGGAACCCTAGCAACTGGAATGCAATCCATGTAAATTTTTCCTCATTCCCATTTTATTAACGCATCTGCTATTTTGATTAAATATTAAAATGGGCACTACGATTAATTTTCTAAGGTTGTGATGTGGATAAATTGGGCGCTTAAAGAGTTTGAATTGATGGGGAAGTCTCCAACTGATCCTCGTCATGTGCCTCCGAATGGGGGAGGGGATGGTGGCAAGTTGGCCAAAGCGTTCACAGGTCTCTCTGGTAGTCAGCTGACAGATCTCACAATACTTCAGTTAGCTGAAAAATTCAAATCATCGGGTTCAACGGCTAACATAAATGTCAATTTTCTAACTCATTTTGAGCTTCTCAAAATCTGCCATGAAGTCTGTAAGTGTCTTTGTTTTTTTATTTGAATTTTGTTGATCAAATGTATACAATCCTCCGTCGCTCCATTTTTAGGCGTTCCATTCAAAGCTCAAACCCAGTCATTTCCACCCCCTTCGTCTAATTACAACCACCAACGGGTGAATCGTCCGATTAATCGTCCTAAAGGTCGAAATACACGGACTGATTTCTCTTCCTTTGCTGGTTACAATCCTACTGATATAGCACCCTCCAATTCTCGTTACTATGGTGTTACTGGCAAGTCGTGCAATTACGTATCTATAATTTCAAAATTTATTCTTTCGAATCGGTCTACTTTTTACCTCTTTCGTTTTTGTAGTGAACAATGCACCGGGGGCTAACTGTAGCGGCACTGGCATATTTTCTCCGTCTCTTCCATTGCGCTTGAATGATCGTAAAGACAGCCACTCCTCTAATGCAAAAAGTGAATTCATATCCTCTAATCCCTCTCTTTATCGAAGCAACAACATGCTATCAGCAGCATCTCATCCTCCTTTGCTTCGAATCGGAAACGGCTTCAACGGCAGTGGTGGTGGTGGTGGTGGTAGTGATAAACTCCCATTTCCTACTACTAATGTACCTCTTGATGGTCATGAGTGTTCTTCCTATCCCTTCCCATCTGACAATAACAACGGTCGAATTTTCGGAGGGGTACCTCATGTAGCCCCTACTTCGGGACAATATCACGTTATTCCAGCATTTTCTCCTCATATGCATGAGCTTGGCACCTTAGCTGTGAGTGTTTTCCGACAAATTTTATGTTTTGGTGTTTCCACCTTTGTTGTCTAAATGGTCTAAACAGGATCCGCGAATCGCTCTTCTGTTCCCCACCCCCCTGACTTTCTGCTGCTTTGATGAACCTTCCCTCTGTGAAGCCCGAAGTCAGCTAAATGACTAATGATAGCTATCAAAACGCCTGCCATTTGAAATAAAATATTAAGCACGTTAAGTTGAAGAGACATACAGTCTAAATGATGTATACCTGGTTGAAATAAGGGTCGATGAGTTTAAATATTGTAAATGATGGGAGAAAGTGGACGTATTGTCCTTGTGATCATAATCCTCAGTCTGGAGATAGGTGCATGGAACTGAACATCGTTTGGTCAAACAAGTGGCGCTTTAGCCTTCAATATTCGTCTTTCCTCAATGGTGCACATCTTTCATACTAATTAGGTGCTGACTACATGCGTTGCGGGCTTACTTATAATGTGTTTTATGACTAAAATGATCTTTGTTCCCCCTAGGTGACTCATCCCTCACAAGTGGGTTTTTCTTCTGGTTCTGGTAACCAGGTTCAGTTGTGGCAATTTCTCCTTGATCTTCTTACAGACTGGAGGCACCTAGATTCTATCCGTTGGGTAAACGGCGATGGCGAGTTCGTATTGTCTAAACCTGAAAGAGTTGCTACCCTCTGGGGCCAACGAAAAAATAAACCTACCATGAATTACGAGAAACTTTCGCGGGCTTTGCGTTACTATTACGATGGTGATATGATTTCCAAAGTACAGAGCAAACGATTCTGCTACAAATTTGTATGTGATCTTAAATTACTTCTTGGCTACTCCGCTGCAGAAATCCATGAGTTTGTGCTCCGCTGTGCGGAAAGACACGGCATGAGTATTCGAGGTTTGGAGTTGGAGGAGAGTAGAAAAAGACCTTTCCCCAGTGGGGAAGCGTTTTTTGGCTTTCCATCTCCAAATAGAAAGAGAATTAAATCGCCGTTGATGTTGAATGGTGCGATCGGTGATTTCGAGTCAGATTCAACATCCGCTGATGTAGAAGTTTCTCCACATTTTCTACTACCTGATGACGAAGAGAGTAGTATCCACCACACCTCTCACGACATCTTCGATCGTATAAACTTCCGGAATATTACAGATGACTTTAACCATGATGTCATTGGTTCCAGGTCGCCGTCGTCGAGATATTTGTAATGTATGTCCTTTCTTCTGTAACTATTGTACATAATTGGGCCACTTTCATTTTCCTCTCCATTTTTACATGAAAGTACACTTTATGTGATTATTGCTTTGTCTCACGTCTATGGGTGTGTAAAATCTAGGTTTTACTATAAAAGATGGTAACACTTACGTCTACTAGTTCTAATTTTTTGTGCTTTTTGAAATGTTAATCTAGACACGTATATGTATTAATAGCTATACATTTCTTTAAATGTTTCGATTGGTAAGCAAAGATATATTTTAGAATCCGTTGTTAATTCCTGTTAATTAGGATATGACATTTCTTGAAATAAGGGGGCAAATTTATACGAGATTTTTCGATGACTTGATCATTGACTCACTTCGTTTAGGATACCCAGATCTAAACGAGAGTCCTTGCTAAGCTGGCAAAGATTTAAAAAATGTAATATTTTTAGCGTATTGTTGCGAGTGAGACAAGTTTTAGATATCTTGCCTTATGGGATTGGAACCATGGTGATTATTTTCATATTGGGACTTAAACTAGAATTTTTTTGATTTAATAAATCATCCTTGAAGAAAAAGGTTAGGTTGGTATTTCTTAAATTGGAACCAGACTACTACTAATGTTAATCAAGAGTTCGTTTCATTGGGAATGGTTTATCGTCAATGACAAAAAAGATTTGATAGTTTATAAGAGAAAGCGAAGTTTATTTCGGTTGCTTTGCTCCAAATATGTTGGCATATAAGTGAGGATTTATAGTGAAGATAATAAGAATTTGATGCTGCGGTAGACATTTGATGATGTTGATGTCAAACGCGCTAGGATTGGAAATTGTTAGATTACGCTTCCAATTTAACCAAGGGGTTTTAAATGGATGTGGTGGGGGGGGGGGGGGGGGTGACAAGGTTTTTTTATGAGCCACCACATGTGAGAGTAGTGGTGACTAACAAACAATTCATGTTTTTCTCATGATCAAGACGGGGAGAGGGGACAAGTCGAGGTGAGGTAAATAATTTCTACCTAAATAATCATCTGTCATTTATGCTACCTTGATCAGTCGTTGGATTTGTAAAGTGAATTATTTTCACATCTTGTAGCACAATTTGCTGTTCCTTGGTTAAGTCAAACTTGATTGAAATTGTAGTATTTCACAAATAATAAGTCTTTCAGATGGTTATTGTTTAGGTGTAGTTCAAGATATTACACCATTTATGTAAAAATTGTTCATGAATGGTTGCTTTGGTACGATTTTTTGTTGATTTTAAATGTATTTAAAACGATTGTTAATAGGTAGACTTCTACGTATAGTTATATGTTAAAGCGACGAAAACATTGTACTAGAATTTTAAAGTTATGCTTTTTTAGGTCTGGTTAATTGTTATAGAGGTCATGGAAAATATCGGAAGTAATGTTTCAGTTTTTCAATTTTGTTTTAATGGGTTGTTGTGCTCATGATGGATAACTCAATGGTGTTATTAAAGTCACTGAACTCAGGCTAAAGGCGTAAAAAGTTTTAAAGTGGAATAAATCTAACGTAGGCAAAAGTAGGCTCAGTTTCGATAATTTTAAGTTGAGTATAGCTGGAATGATTGAAAGAAGCTCCTGTATGGTCAGTGTTATTGCGACGAGGCGAAAGCAGCTGCATGAAATTCATTCTGGAATTTTTTTAATTTATTTAATTGGAAATTTTGAGGCCAGTGGGTGTGTATTGGTTTGGATCAGTAGTGTGCTGTCCCTATTATCACAATTTCTTTTAGAGATGAGCATACCATTTATCCACTTACTACAGCCTCCCTTAGGACAAATAAGTTTTACCTAGAACCTGTGCATAGGTCCGTTCTTCAGTCAGTATTACACTTTTCAGTCTTTTCTTTAGCCAAATTGATGCTTCGATTGCAGTCACTTAACGATTTATGAATCTAAATGTGTATTAAATTAGTAATTATCTCTATAGTAATAATATCAGTACAAGGGCATTTAGTAAATACAATGACCTTAAAAGGCTTTACCTAAGTTTAGCTGTCAATAAGTTACATGGCATCTCAAAGATTAGTCGTCACTTTCGAATCTCGTGATATAGGTAAAAAGCGTTTAATTCAAATCTGGTTATCATATATGATTTTACTCCGTTTCTCGTGTGAATATGCAGTGAAAAAATATTTATTTATATCAAATGGCAGGCGTTTTGATAGCTATCATTAGCCATTTAATTGACTTCAGGCTTCACAGAGGGGAAGGAACGTCAGAGTGAAAAAAAGTCGAGACGGGGTGGGGGTGGGAACAGAAGAGTGTTTCAAAGACGAAGGTAGAAAAAAGGTGAGGTGAGTATTGTGGAATTAGTCGAATATGACACACAGTAGGGTGATGGTAGTTTGAAGTCAGAAGGCAGCTCCCGGTTAATAGACTTTTTGCCGTATGAGTATACGTTGCCCAGGGTGCACCACGTGGAGATAAGTCTATCGCAAATTATTAGCCAAAGCGATAAATGATATCTTCATAGGCTCTTCTACTGATATATATGAGTAGAAGTAACATTTTAAAATATGAAAAAATTCTTCGCATTTTTCTTACGTCAAGTTTTGTTCAA